>BPLS01000135.1:0-37472 GCA_019656275.1 Rhododendron kiyosumense
GTTGGTCATTTGATGTCTGATTCTAGTATGATTAATTATTCTCAATTCCTGGACAGTTTGATCAAATGGAAGATCACGGTACACGCATAATCATATACAATCTTTGGGAGGATGACCAAGGACAGTTGGAACTTGATTTCGATGCTGATGCATATGTATGCCTTTGGTGTCCTTTTATTTGTCTATTTCTCCTTTATCATAAGATGCCGAGCTGAATTACAAATAGAATCTTAACATTGATATCTCTGCAGGACATTCAAATTAGAGGTGTTAACCGAGATGAGCAGAATATTTTGATGGCAAAAAAATATCCCAACTCTAAGCACTTTTTGACATATAGACATTCACTAAGGGTAAGCACTGCCATGCTATCGTTTTGCATAATAAAGATGATTAAGCATTAACTTGTGTCTGGAAATTGATTTTTCTAACATTTAGATATTTATGATGTTGTTCGAATTGTAGTAAATTCTGTGTAGGTTCCTCGAATATGTGAACTTGTTCCCCTGTAGCTGCTATTGGGCCCTCAGCAATCCTCATTCAAAATATTAATCCCTTTTTAATTATCTGTACCATTTCGATTTATTAGCAGAAATATGTGGTGGAATGGCAGAAATATTTTAATATTACAGGGAAAGGGAACATAAATTACCATCCCGGTTCTTCCTTGATATTCCTGCCTTGTCTTGTGGCTGTCTAGACTTTAGCACCTTCCTTCGCAGAAAATGCCAGGATTTTGGTAGGATGGACACTTGACTTCTGTGAAATCAATTGTTGTATTAATCAGAAAGTGTACGGAGGACTAGTTGGAAAAAGTCAGTTGATTCTAACAGTTAGTCAAGGTCTGTGAAACTGAGTATTCCATCCGAAATAGGAAGCGTTAGGTCCTAATCCTAATGTGGTGACCATAGGGGATTATCTGGGAAGTTGAGTGACATTTTAGGCGAATGAATGTGGGTCTTGGCTGTGAAGGATAAATCTGACTGCACTGTTTGGGAATAAAACCCAGTTAGTTAACAATTGGCTTTTTCTTTTCTGGCAAGTATACTTTCATTTTGAGGGGAAACAAATGAACCACCAGCACAGGGGCATACCCCAGCTATGAAAGTTACAGACAGACAATATATTGTAGGTTACCACATACACACCAAAAAAGGAACTATAAAAGACTATGCAACAAGTTAGCATCTAATGGAACAGACTCCAATATATTGTAGGTTATGCTGCAATCTTGACAAGGACTTATATTACCAGGATTTGCCATCATCCCTCTTGAAGAGCTAATGGTATCTCTATTGGCATGTGTTGCCTTAAGAATGAGGTGGGAACTAGGAAGTGTCAAAAGCTTTGTTTTATCCTTCGATTTCTGTCACACCACAATCCACGGATGTTATATCTTAGAAGCCATATGTTAGGAACATGTGTGAAGGATTGAGTCCCACATCGGACAAATAGAAAAACGGGTTAGACCTTAATATACAATTTTAGACCTTAATATACAATTGGATGGCTCACCACTTACAAGGCTTAGCCTTTTAAGTGGATATGAGTCATTCAGGCCCCGTTTGATAACAGTGATAGATGGATGAGATTCGTAAGGAGATGGGATTAGGATTGGGATTCGTAAGGAGATGTGATTAGTAATGAGAAGGGATTGATAATGAGTATGTTTGTTTGGGATGAGATTAGATGATGGGATTATTAATATCATGTTTGTTTGAGATAGGATTAGATGATGAGATTGGATTGATAGAAGAAATTGGTAATGAGAAGGGATTGGTAATGAGAAGAGGTTGGGTTCGGACTATGAATACCAAGTCTCACGGGGTATTGCTAATACCAAGTCCCACGGGGTATTGCTAATACCAAGTCCCACGGGGTATTGCTAAAACCCCCTAAAGGCCGGATTGGTTATCCCAACGGACTACGAATCTGAACCAATTTTGGAAACCAAACGCAGTATTGTTAATACCTTCGGCTTAGTAATCCAATCCCATCTCCTAAAAGCTTTATCAAACGGGGCCTCAATGTATATTGGGTCCATGTGATGTGGTCTGGACTCCATGGACACTCCCTAATAGATTGGGTCTTGGCGCACACGGAAGACCTCAAGCGGATCAGACTCCCAACACCATAGACAATTTGATGATAGAAACCCATTCCACTATTATGCTGCACAGACGGACAGACCCGGTGCCCTAGGCATAGGGCCACCACGTTGGGCTTCTAGTTTTTGGCCCAGAAATTAGTTCCCGTTCGGGTAAATCTTTTTGCCTTCTCCCTCTTCACAAACGTTTAGTGATGGATCAGTGGTAGGCGGATGCTGATAGACACGGGAGGTTCAATTTCAGACCTTTACGTCTTCATGTAAGTACGTAACTATTAAAAGGTTTTTCTTGAAGAATTTCAGGCTGCAAGTGTTGAACTCAACCCCTAGTGGATGTGTGAGACCAACTTTACCACTGCACTAATGCATGTGGTGTGCTCATTGTTGACAAAAGTTATACCTATAGTCTACCTTTTAGTTAAAAATACACAAACACATTTTACAATCCGTTCATCTTGTTCAATTAGTGCAGTTTTAGTGTTTCTTTTGATTTTTTCCCCAACAAGCTTATTTTAGGTAAAATAATAAAAAAAAACTATATTTTGTCTTTTAAATTGTTGTAGTGAGATTTTATGGTTTAATTCTAAAAAATACATAGGCCCCATTCTTTGAGTTTGCCTAGGGCCTCGAAATGTTTCGGGCTTCAGGCCAGCCCTGATGCTGCATAAAACCAATCAAACTCATCCAAAACCAATGGCCCTTGGCAACTTGATTTCTTCTCAAAATAGCTGCCCATACAGCAGGGGCATTCAAAGAACAAGTGAAGATGAAATTCCGTACTGCCCCTGCAAGCCTCAGTCGCCTTAGTTGGTCCTCAACCAATGCACCTTGCCAGAACTACAATGGAGGTTCTCTTTGCTTTGCTGATCTAGGCAGTATTTTAAACTCTTTTGTTGATTACATATTTAGGCAATGGTGTGTGTTTCATATTCACAATGATGTTTTAGTGAATGAAATAAAGTAGGAGTTAATGCAGAGTTAAAAATTTGGAGAGAAGTGTTGGAGTCATAAGGTTCGAAATAATTATTACTCCCTCTGTCCCAATTTGTTGCGCCTATTTTGACTTTCACGTAATTTAAGGAAAGATCATAATTACATTGACTTTGTGTGAATTTTACCATTTTACCCATTTGTAACTTATGACTTTTTGTCAACTTTCTAGTCATGTCATTAATTTGCTCCACTTTTCTTTCAAATCAAGTACAAAATTTGAATTTGGGAGGGAGAAATGAGGGGTAAAATGGTAATATGAACATCCAAAATTGGAAAGTTTTGAAACAAACATATCATTTTAGGACATCCCAAAAAGGAATAAAGGCACAACAAAGTGGGACGGAGGGAGTAGTAAAATGGATCATATGCAGTATATTATTAGTATCAAAAGAAATGCTAATGGCTGATAAGCAAAGATACAAAGCCATTGGTGTCTACCGCGAGGCTGGAAATTATTGTTGATTATTTATGTTGTTCTTTTGCACTTTTAATGCCTTGCTTTTTTGCCGTGATGCTTAACTTAATTGTTGTGTTTAAATCATCAGAGTTATGCATCAATTCTCTATCTCAGAATTCCTCCTGGCTTCCGAATTATTCTCCGTGGCAAAGATGTTGAGCACCACAATATTGTGAATGATCTGATGATGACTCAGGAGATCACCTATCGGCCACAGACTTCCACTGATGGGGTCCCAAGGGATTCTAATGTAATGCTTGCGAGTCGGAAACTCATTTTGTTATTCCTGATTGCTTTATTGATTTGCATTCACTGGGTAATGATTGCTTTATTGATTTTTGTTACAGGTTGTTGCTGTTGTGACTATTGGGTTCGTGAAAGATGCAAAAGCTCACATGGATGTTCAAGGATTTAATGTTTATCACAAGAATCGGCTAATTAAGGTTTGTTAAAGAATTTATATATGTGGTGATGCATGATATTCCAGGCTTACAGTCAGTTCATTTTGGTGATATTCTGTGTTTATCGCTGGCATTTTTTGCAAGTATCAATCTCAATTTTGTTTTAAGTTTTCTATAAATGAATAATTTTGCCCTACATACCTCAAAATATATTTTCGTGTTTCTTACATTTTGTAAATGTGAGTTGATGGAAACCATGAACAATCTTTGTTACATACCCTGCTATTGCTTGCTTCATTGGTTTCATTAATATGGGTTATGCTATAAAACAGGCTTCTCTACAGAATTCCCACGAAGAATCGTGTGATCCTCTTGTTTGGAATCTATTAAAACACTATTGTGGCTCATAATCTCAAAATTGCCTCTGCCACAGCATTCTTCTGTATTGAAATTGCTATTTCTAATTTATGTTCCTGTTAATTCTACATAGTGTTGTTGACTTATTGTTATCTTGGTGATGGATAGAGTAAGTACAACATGACCTTGTATAGGATTTATGATACAAATGAAAAGCTGCAAAATTGTTGTAGAAACTTATGGCTTCCCTTTCAAATGACAGACTATCTTCTAGACGTGCATGGGCTGGAATCTGGAGCATTAGCTCATGTATGTGACTATAAGATGTCTTGTGAATTTTGAGACTGCTCTTACATGAACTGTTTACTTTTGTCAGCCATTTTGGAGGACTTGGAATGCTTGTGGAAGTGATGGTCGTGGAGTTATAGGTTTGTCTCATTTTTGCACTAGAAATTTGGTAGTTTCTGGTAGTTAGTTGACTCAAACTCTTGAGTCCTTGATGCATATCATTTCCATCGCAGGTGTGTTGGAAGCCGATTTTGTTGAACCAGCACATGATAAGCAAGGATTTGAACGTACAATAGTCCTTTCAAGACTTGAGGCACGGCTTGTACAAATGCAGAGGACGTTCTGGTTTGTTCATATTGCCATTGTGCTTTGAGTTATTTTCTGAGGTTTGATCATTCGATAATTTGGTATTTGCTGCTTCATTCAGGACAACGAACTGTCATAAAATTGGGTATTCTCAACGCTGTCATCGGAAGGACATTATTAATGAGACAGGTATTTTATGGGAGCCCGCCTGCTTTGAATGGTAGTTGATGTAGCATTTTTCTTTAAAAAGTGAGAAGTGCTCTGTAGCTATTACTTGCTAGTTGTTGCAAAAATTCTCAGTAAATTTGATCTGTCAAATTCTCAATCAAGTCGCCTTCCATTTCAGGTTCAGATAAACTTGGTTCGCACTTGAAAACAAAGCAGGGAAGAAGAGAATCAAAGGGACTTGTTAGAAAAGTAGGAAGTTATTCAGAACCATCATCACCAGATGTCAATGAATCAAATGGAAAATTTGTTCATATCAGCACGCTTCAACAGTCAGAGGTAATTTCTCGTCAGTCTATTTACTTAACTTGAATAAAAGATGGTGATGGACTACTAAACTAGATGTTTTTAGCTTTATGAGGAGAATTTATTTTCTCCTTAGTCGCTATCATACTATAGCTTGAGCCTAGTATATTACCCCTTTGAATGTGGAGTTTGAGATGTGTATATGCACCATTTCTCTCCTATGAGACTTTCCTCTTCATAATTGCCTTTAGTTTCTTTCTTTTCCCTATAACTGATGGAAATTTTATAAAGGCACGCGAGACGACTTTTTACTTTCTCTGCTTTTTCATTCGCCAGTTTCTCATTTTGGTTCCAGAAAATGCACATATTCAATGCAAGTCCTCACAAAAGAAAAGTTTCAACATACTCAGAGAAACTTGTTCTAGCGATTCTCATGTTGCGGTTAATAAACCTGACAGACATCCTTGCCCTTTCTTTTGCTCTTAGGGAATAGTGGAATATTGAAAAGAAAAAGCGCTTGTTTTTTTGTTTATTGTGTTCCTTTTGAAGATAGCTGAAGCATCTAATGGGATGCAGCCCTTTCACAAATTTGCATCATCTTTATTTATTGAACTTCTATTTCAGTTGGTTGATTGGCTCTAAAAACTAAAAAGGTTATTCTCATCGCAGATGGCACTTTTGTATTATTTTGGACTCTCTCCGTGTCTGTGATCTTTGAGTTGCACACAAATTGTTGATTGATGTGCCTCATGGTGTCATCGATGTTTTTTCCCAAATTTCAGGGTAATGATTTCAATGGAAATGAATGCTCTCCTTCAATTTTCAAGTCAAATACTCTAAATCTGTTGAAAGAAGCAAACCAACGGTTGAAGGAAAGGTGGGTTATCTTCAGTGGCGGAGGTATATTGGGGTTGGGTGCAGCCAAGGTGCGCCCCCCCTTCCCCTGTATTTTTTTCTTTTTTGCTTTTTCAAGTATGAATTTGTTACCCAACAGGGTTGTCTCCACTAGCCAAGGGGTTTGCTCTCATTGTAGAGGTGTGAGTTTGATTCTGGGGGTAGGCCAACCAGTTAAGAGGTGAAAGTACATGTGAGTGGTTAATTTTGGTATTGTATGTTCTCACATACAAAATTAGGAATTGGGGATTGTGTTTTTGGAATTTTTGAATACTGCTATTAAGACTTTTCACTAATTTGAGGTTGAAATTTTTTCTGTTTTGACTTCGGCCCCTCAGAATCTAAATCCTAGCTTCGTGTTATCTTCCATTTAAATCATGAGTATTACACCTCAGGTTCACTCACTGATCTCATATCTGTTTTTTTTTTCCCTGTCCCCATAGATTAAAAGTTAAGGAAGAAGAGATTGCAGGTGAATTGGGGCATGATTTACAACAGGAAAAAGAAAGGTGTAAATCAATTGAAAATAATGTAAGTGCTGCCTGCCTTTCATCGTGTAGGATTTGTCCATTTCTCTTGAGCTGTACGTTTTTTCAGATCTTACTATGCATCTTAGTTTTCGATTTTCTTCTCTCTTCAACTGCCTTTCCTGTGCACTTCATCGGGGTACTTTTTAAGTGTTCTTTACCTACCATTTGCATCTTTGGCTGAATATTACCCACTGCTTATTTTCATTTTTGCAATGGTGTTTCCGTTTAATTCATAGTTGTTACCAATCAAATAAGAAATGAATCGGATGTTCTTTCAGCCTGTGTGTCCGCCCAGCCACAGGCCGCGCATGCACACACTTATGTGCAAAAACACACTTTGACCTAATTAACCTTCAAGGGAGCAAATTACATCTTTCGTTATTACGGTTGAATTACTTGTAACTGGCACATTGCAAAGCATGAGCCGTTTTGTAGAGGGAAAGGATAAATGTATTGTGAGGAGACCTGGTTCCATTGGAATTTCAATGCTGTACGCTAAATGGTACCTGTGGTTCATCAGATTGAGTTAGCAACACGAAAGATTGAGGTGCTGAACAAGGAGCAAGACAGTTTAGTGGCTCTTTTCTCAGAGGAGAGGGAGCGCCGAGACATTGAGGAAGAAGAACTTAGAAGCAAGTTAAAGGTTATCTTCTTCATCATATGTTTTGCTTATTTGCTCTTAGTAAATGACTTTTGCACTCTCCTTTTTACAATTTGCATTTCCTTTTTTGTCTTTATTCACGTGTATACAATATTGTTCTGTCATGTCAAAAAGTTAACCAAATGAAGGGTGATGTTTTAAAAAAAAAAAAAAAAAGACGAGAAAAGTGCTGTTGTAAAAATCAGTAGTGTGAAAGCCGCTACCTTCGCTCTCTCTTCTTAATATGCTCACAATTATAGAACTGTTCTTTTTTGCAGAAGGCATCGAATGTAATCCAAGAGTTGCTTGACAGGGTGAAGCTGTTGGAGAATATGTAGCCCCCTGAATTAACGGCATTATCATTTCTGGACTTGTGGTGATCATAAACAATCTGAGGTAGAGTAGTTAACCTGTAAATTTCATGGGTTGGTAGCGAAAACCTATGAAATGTTGTGTAAACGGTTGTGGATGGTTGGCCTTTTGTCACACTGCATTCCCCACCATTTCCTCCTGATTATAGGTAACCTGTAGAGAGAGTATTCGAGGGGAAGCTTAATTAACTTGGAAGTTATGCATCTTTTGTAGTGAGACTGACGGCGGTCTCAAATTTGTAACTCACAATGGTGCTGTGTAGCCAAATTCATTGATGTAGTTTGAGTGGTTTGAATTTGATGGTACATACCTGGATTAAAAATGTCTTTTGAACATTCCTCTTGCTGAGTGTGGGTACTACTTGCACAGAGTGCTAATTCATTCGATCAAAAAATGCACTTTCCCATATGGAGTTGAGGTGATTAATTCTTTTGTACTGTGGTGTTAGCCCTACTAGAAAATGCGAAGGTGGCAATTTTCAACCGGACCGTAAGAACCCACCCATATCCATTCACTTTTAACCCATTCAAGTCCGCATGTATTCTATTATGGGTCATAAATGGGAAACCAGATAAATTTGCATACACATGGGTTGAAAACGGGTTCAAAATGGATTGAACTGGCGCAAAGCAGAGCCTGGAGAAGCGGATGGCAGTCTCGATCTCCTTGGGAGAAATTGGGCCGATTATAAGCTACTACATACGAATCATAGCCTCTACTCTCAGCCTCTCGCCCTCCGGCCTCTCTCTCTCTCTCTCGCACTCCGTCTTCCCTAGTGAGGTTTTCCGTCACAATTTAGTTGTCTTTGGAGCTACTTCTGTGCACGTCTAATTTATCCAATCAAACTACTGGGAATCGCCATTGACTCTCTATCTCTCTCTGTCCTTGGGTTTTCTGATTAACAGTCAAGGTAAGGCCGGATTTGACACTTCAAGTTTTGCCCCATTACGCCTTGAATTCCTCCTTTAATCTTCTCATCGAGAATTCGATTTCAATTCCCTCTATCTATTCCAATTGCTTGGTTTCAGTTTTTTTCCAATTGCGTCGTCATGAGCGGAGACGTGGATAATTGAAGGCAATATACACCCTCTCGTTGGGGCTCTGCTTTTCAGTTTCATTTCTTTTTTTTAAAGAGAGACAGATGAGTGGGAAAAAGGGGGACGGGGTTTTATCGGTAGGACTTGATCCATATTTGACTCATCTATATTTAACTTGCCTATTATTTATTCATATTCATTCCGTCCATATTTAATCCATGATTCATTTTAAGTCGTCCAAATTTGCCCAAATCTACCCATTGAACTACATATAGAAACAAGAACCACGCAAGCCGAATTCACGAGTGAGAAGATATTGACCTTCGTTTATGGATTTACCCTAGGGCACTATCTTCCGTTCCTTTTGTTGTTTTTGCGAGTTTTCAAGACTATTGACTTCAAGACTATAGCATTGAATTATATGTAAAATTAGCTTCCAAACACTTCTTTAATCCCTTATGTTATGTTTGGTTTGCTTTTTGAAAAATAGTAGGGGTAATAAATAAAGAGAAAACCATTCGAAATAGGGGAATTTATGGGGCATTTTTTGAAAGATTCTTTTTGAAAAGTGAAGAGAACTAGGCATAAATTATATGAAAAAATTTCTATGCCTTGGGGAGCACATGGTGGTGCCACATGCCTCTTCCTCACCACCAGATTTATATTTATGTGGAGTCCAAGACTAGGGGTATGATAGAGATGACAATTGATTGATTAAGCCCGAGTTTATGTCAAATCCGAACCGAACTCGAAATTTGAAACCGAAATCTGACATGAGTTGAGGGTGTTTTTTTTTTAAATTCTATTTACTCTATCCCAGGGGACTTGGTTAGGCGACTCTATCCTAGGAGACTTGGTTAAGGGGATGAATACTTACAGGAATTAAACCTTATCCATATGCAAGAAAATATAAGAGAGACACAAACTGTACTGCACTTCACTTGCTGATTGTGGTTCAATACGAATATTATATAAAACCAAACCCGAACCGAATTCCATCGGGTCATTCAAATTAATTACCTAAAAGTAACCTGTTGTCAAACATTCGGGTAAAAACCTCTCTGATCGATTTGGATTGGTTTGCATCCATCGGCTCACATGAGATTGCAATCCCTGAATATATGGATCCCACATAATATTGGTAGAGGAGAACCTAGAGGCACCCGGGGTACTGAAGGCTTCGTTCCATTATGATTCATATTTTTTAAGTACTTATTTTTTATTTTACGAGATAGATTATCTTTTACAATATATCACATTTAACTCAAAAAATAAATACATTAATACTTATTTAAAAAATAAATACTAATTTTAATTAGTAAAACACATCCCGGGTAAAAAGATAATCTCCCATCATATATGCGAATACAGTAACACAAATCTTGGAGCTGACAAATCTCTCCCTATCTCTAAATTATTATGAGTAATTATTGCCCGATTTTGGACACTATTACGCAACGCCCCAACATCTAATCGACGCAATAATCTTTCCTAAGGCTCTGTTTGGAACTTATAAAACAAAAAAGAAAATAAAAGAAAAGGAAAATGAAAAAAAAATAGGAGATAAAATTTACCATTCACTGAATTTAAAATCTTTATCTCCTTCGCTCTTTCTCTTTCAACCACATAATAGGATAATTTTTTTTAATTTTATTTTTTTATTCTTTTTTTTCATAAGTTCCAAACAGAAATCTCCATGGTGGGAACTTGCATTGCATCCAAGATTCCAAATGCTCAATACTTTTCTCTGATATCCTTTCCTGCTTCACCAATTTGTCTCCCTCCACTCCCCACCTTCTCTGCCATTCTCTCTCTCTCTCTCTCTCTCTCTCTCCAATTCTCAGAAGTCAGACCTCATTGCTCTGCAACCCTGCTCTGTCAGACTTCCGCTGATACTGCTTTCTTTTTTCTTTTCTTTTTTCCATTTATCCAACTCTCTGTTCGCACCCTCGTGGTTTCCATTTACGTCGCCCTAAATTGATTTCCGATTCGCTTCTCAAAAATTTCCACATCCGTTCTAAAAAATTCGGGGCCGACGATTTTCCCGGAAACTGTCGGAAAGTCGTGGGAAAAAGTGAAGGAAAAAATTTCCATTCTCATGATTGTTGCGAGAGAATAGACTGGAGTGTTTCTACTTTCTATTTCCACGTAAATATTGCTATTCTCGTGCTCGAAACATGTCGCCGTCTGTATGGCTATATAATTGTACTCACTACCCTAGGGCTAGTGAGTAATGAACTCGTGAGTCGTCGCGATTCTCAAGGAGATTGAAATCAAAATCCTACTGTATAAACCAGCTGGTTCTTTGCCATTTTGGCGGTAGGTTCTTTTTGACTGATTTGATATGCGTTGCTGTGTTTCGATAATTTTTCCACACGCTTTCAAAATCCGTTCCGATGCAGCTTTTTTTACTTTGTACCAGCCGAACTTCGTCTGGTCATTTCATCTCTCTCTCTCTCCCTCTCTCTCTCTCTCTCTCTCTCTCATATTCGTGTAACAAGTACCAGTACGTGTCTGATCCTTGAGGCCTGATCAGCCTAATGCGTGTTGTTAGGGTTCCGAAAACATCACCATTTCGACTTTAAACTCTTGGATCCGATTGTGTTTTCGTTTGCTTTTTGAAGATTAATTGATGCTTCGTTTCGCAGCTTTCTTATCTAGGGGTCGTTCTTGTCATGAGTTTACGATGAACTTGGCCGTGCGTGATTTTTGTGCTGCGATTATGATAACAAGTGCTCCATCGTCAAGGCGGCTAACCATCGCGTTAATTGCGGCGATATTTGCGGTTGGATTACTGACGACGATTACATATTATAATACAGGTGTGTAAACGTGCATATATTTATTCACTGAACTTACCAGATTCTAGCTTACATTCCTTTATTCCCCCATTGTTTAAGTATATCAATTCAGTCGGTTTTCGCTTTTATGTGCGGAAATTGATTACTTATTCTACTACCTACTTTTCGTCTTGTTCTTGCCCAATATTAGTAAATTCAAATCAGAAACTAATTGAAACCTACGATACATAACTTTGACGTCATTTTCAATGCAGGTCTGCGCCTTGGTCATGGTTCCGTGGAGGGGCGTCGAGTCGCTTCCGAAGGAAGTACCGCCGCTATGGTCTCTATTCTGCATCGTAAACTCCTCCGTCGTGGTAAGAAAATTTGTTGTAGTACCCATTTTTGCTGCAAACCAATAGCTCACGTCCCTCTATCCCACACAGAGCATCTGTGATCAGATGATCATCATACGTACTTTCTATTGTCATATGCGGACGCCAGCTTTTTTAGTAAGAGTAGCGGATTTTATTCTAACGCGCACCTTAGTTGAACTTGATTCTCCCACGGGAGCATTGTTTTAGCTGGAAATTGAGAGCTGAATTGCGTCAAAATTAGACCAACATCGAAATTCTATATGACTATATATGTAACATGGTTAACGGTAATGCTAGACAGATGGAAAGGGACATTTGTTCGGACACAAATGTGTAGGGAACTTTGTAATGCGTGTAGGTATTATACGATGCATCATATGATACCGAATATTGATGTGTCCTTGTCTCGTTCTTTTCATATCCGTACCATTATTGCATTGTTAATTCTCACTCACAAATTACTAATGATCTCTAGAAACCTCTAGTTTCGGATAGGCGGATGCCATAAACAGTGCATGTATGCTGTTTCACTTTGATTAATGTCTTCAACAACATGAATAGAAAGGATTATGGGAAAATAATGGTTTCCCAAAAATAAAAAAACGCTAGTAACACTGCAAACTCGCACGCTAACATTATTGTGTTTGTGCAAGTGTCTGGGTGTAGAATCTTGTAGACTAATTGGTCCCGAGATATTGTATCTCGTTCCAGTATACATAGTTACGTAAACCTCCTTATATGTAGTTAGGAAGAGAATTGATATGTGATTGTGTTGGAAAAGAAAGAGGGCTCTAGGAGAATTACGTGCCATTATTTGCCTTTGCAAATTGATTGAATTTTGAACCCTAAGTTTTTTCTATTGTCCTATTACTACCTTTTACAGTAAAAAGATGGGAGTAAATTGGTTTTAGAAAGGCCTGGTCCCCATTGGCAATTGGTAGTTGGTACCTTTGTTGACTTCATCAAAAATTGTTCTGTAAAGCGAAGTGTGGCTTTTTACTGATGTCTTCCCTTTACACGCCCTTCTCCTATCTCAATTGTAGCCTTTCCATTGAAAAATCACAATAATTTTGTTTGTATATGCTTTTACGCAGCAACTGATGATCAAGAAGAACAAGAAGCGAAGCCAAGTCGTATATGGGGAGATAGAAAATGTTCAACTGCCGACATAGTAATTAACCAGGGCCCCACATCACCCCTTCCAAGCGGCATACCCACGTACACGGTGGAGATCATGAATGTGTGCGTCACCGGCTGCGACATCTCCGGCATCCACCTCAGCTGCGGCTGGTTCAGCTCTGCCCGCCTCATCAACCCTCGCGTCTTTAAGCGCCTCCGTTACAACGACTGCCTTGTCAACGCCGGCAGGCCTCTTGTCAACGGCCGCACTGTGTCGTTTCAATACGCCAACACCTTCCGTTACCCGCTCTCTGTCTCCTCCGTTATCTGCTGATGGTAATACCGATATAGTACTCCAATTAAGCTGAAGATCACATCCGTAAAGCCTTAAAGTAGGACTTATTACTAATGGGACATGCTTTGGACACATATATCCGGAAACAAATACGTCCGCGACAAACTATACAAAATGAGTGTGTTTCATGGAGGTCGGTGGAATCCACGTGCATCGAACTAGTCCAGATGCCAATGGCACTGTTCCTTACTAATACGGTAGCTTCCAACGTATTTTTTGTTGGTCTTGCTTACAGCTGCATGTTGATGCTGATGGGAAACCTCTACGCTAAAAATGAACAAATTAGGAAACATGAGATAGATTTTTGTTTCTGTATTTGTATATCGATATAAATGGAGGAGAGAGAAAGTACAATAGTAGGCTAGTAGCCATGGCCATGTGGCCAATGGACCATGCATGTGGGTGCAGGGTTTATCATCTGAGTGGTTGGGTGAGAAGGAGTAGTCACTTTCATCCTCTTAAAATTTGTTGGGCTTGTGTATATAGATGACTAATGGAACGATTCTACTATTTCTGGTTACTGATGTGGGGTTGAACCTGTGCAATTGGAACCTTTTGTTTGTGTAGTTCTTTTTCTGTGATGATGTCATGACTTGGAAAGAAATGATTCTGCGATTATATGCATGGTAAGGAATGAAATTGAAACCTTTTTGACCATGAACTTCCTTTGTTTCATGAGTTTAATTAAGACCTTGTTTCATTAGTACCAACTTTTATGACTTTTTTCAATTTTGACTTTATTTGATTTTTTTTTTTCGCGTTTTTGAATTTTACGCCTCACTTTTTTACTTTTCCAATTCGCCTAAGTTGCTAATGGAATGGGGTCTAAATTCTACCACTGTCTGGTAGATTATTCACAAAAAAAAAAAAAAAAATTCAGGTTGATCGGATATCAATAGATATATGAAAAATTATATTTTTGTTTATAAAATGGATGGTTATGGGTAGTTTAACTTTTAAAGTTATCTAATGTTAATTTTATAAATCAAAATTTAATTTTGTATGTACCTATCAATGTTTGATAAAATTGATTTTTTGTCAAGACGTTACTTTAGAGTATTGTAAGATAAACGATTTAGATTACTGCAATATACGCACGATGGGTCCCACAAATGTTGGTGGTGGAACCATGGGGTTTCCACAAAATACAAACTCAGGGAGAATATATACTTAAACTCAATCTCATTGTTTTAAATTTGGGTTATAATTTTTGGTTTAATTATCCATCCATCTTGACGGAATGAGTCTAAAAAGTAAAAAAAAATTATGACTAAAAGTAAAAAAAACTTTACTAAAGACAAAAATACTACTCCATCCGTCCCATAATGTTTGACACTTTCACTATTCTAGCCTTATGAAAAAATTAACTATATCTTTTAATCCATAATATTTTTTATAAGTAATATGGATCTTGTTTGATAGAATTTAATTTGTTCTATTAAACAAAGTTCAAAAAATCGCTTAAAACATTATGGATTGAAAGATATACATAATTTAAAAATGGCACGCATTTTCGAAAATGCCAAATATTATGGGATGGAGGGAGTATCATATAGCTGTCTTTTTTTTTTTTTTTTTTGGTATAAAGTGTCGTTTTATATGAATTTTTTAAAACATTGGTCCACGTTTTTACATTTTTCTAATTTTTCTCGTTCAGACAAATGATTAATTTCAAAAATTACGTGGAAAAGCTCAACAAAAAGTTTTCGTTGAAAAGTTCAAAAAAAAAAAACGAAAAAAGTTTAGATAAAAAAAAGCTCACAAGAACGCAGCCTAAGAGCATCTTCAAGTAAGATAGCAAAACCAAAATATTTTTATTTTGGTGTGAGCAAAATGGAGGTAGTAAACTTGCTACACTATTTTTATTTTGGTGTAGCTCTCTTAGGCTCCGTTCCGGAAACCTTTTTAAAAAATATAAAAAATAAGTACTTATTTTACCACTTCTCATTCAAAAATAAGAAGGGTCATTCCACAAAACTCAAACAAAAAGTTTCTTTCACATTTTCAAACTAAAAAATAATGTAAATGAAAAAAAAATTTCAAATTTTTTTGACACTATATTAAAGATCTCAATGAGATCTATAAAAAAAGATCCATAGTGGTAGGAAAATTATTTGCGTAAACACATAATTTTTGAGCTTATACAAAAAATAAGACTGTTGCTATGATAATGGGTGCCGGCGGAGGTAAATCGTACCGGCGGCCGCGCCAGGCCGTCTCCGGCCATCGGACGGCCGATCCGAGCTGTCCAAAAATTCGGAAAAAAAAAACCGAGGGGGCTTACGCGGGAATCAACGGCATCCGAGGTGTGTAGGGTGCATGATCCGAGCACCTCTTTTCCGTGTATATATGATCAAGCACCCTACACGGAAAAGGAGTGCTCGGATCAAGCACCCTACACACCTTGGATGCCGTTGATTCTCGCATAGGCTCTCTCGTTTTTTTTTATAGAATTTTTGGACGGCTCGGATCGGCCGTCCGGTGGCCGGAGACAATTTTTCTCCCCAGCCGGTTGTTACCTATACAAATTCTTCCAAAATAAGTACCAACCTTCTTATTTTCAGGAATAAGCCTTCTTATTACACAAAAAATAAGTTCTTATTTGGTTTCCGGAACGGAGCCTTAGGCTCCGTTCCAGAACGGATATAAGTTCCTATTTTTTGTCTAATAAGAAGGGTTGTTCCACAACCCTTTGAACAATTACTTATTTTTTGAGAAGATAATTTCAAGCTCAAAAATCATGTGCTTACGCAAATAATTTTCCTATCAATATGGATCTTGTTTGATAAATCTCATTGAGATCTTTAATACGGTGCAAAAAAAATTGAAAAATTATTTCTCATTTACGTTATTTTTGAGTTTGAAAATGTGAAATAAGCTGCTTATTTGGATTTTGTGGAACAAACCTTCTTATTTTTCTTCGAGAAGTGACAAAATAAGTACTTATTTTTTAAGAAAGTTTCTGGAACGGAGCCTTACTCCTTAAAATATTTTGAAGAAAACAACTCTTCAAATTGTGATCAACTCATCAAATCTAGTATTCATGATTGGTGAATTAATATATTTATTAGTTTGGACAAAGTTGGTGTTCCACTAACCCTTCTTTTTTAAAAAGTTCTTTTTCTTCAATTTTCAAACTCAAATATAATGAAAATGAAAAATAATTTTTTGATTTTTTTTGCACCGTATAAAAAATCTCAATAAAATCTATCAAACAAGATCCATATTGGTAGGAAAATTATTTGCATAAACACATGATTTTTGAGCTTGAAATTACCTTCCTTTTCTAAAAAGTTCTTTTTCAAGAAACCGGAACGCCACCTCGCTTAAAGTCAAAAAAGTAATAAATATTTAAAATTCGAAGACTCTTTTGCCCCTTGTGTTACCAAAAGCTAATTTTAGGATAAAAATTTCCTACCGCCCTTGCAGATGCTCTAACATCCATAATCACTGGCTAAACTGACTGGTTACTATGTGCTTACAAAAAGTTTTGGTTTAAGGGCTTCTTTGGTAACTTTGGTTATTTATTCGTTTATACCTATATTCAAACAAAAACAGAAAAAAAAAAGAAAAGAAATAGTATACACAAATAAGCAAAATAAGTTAATTGCCTTCGGTCATCTCTTGAATGCATTTTTCTAAAAAAATAAAACCCAAATCTGTATATATATATATTTTTAGATGGTATTGCTAGCTGTTATATGTTGAAAACACGTTCTAAAGCTATTAATTTTTTCCCACATAAGTAAGACTAATTGGATTTTAAAACTTAACTATTTTGAAAAGATTATTTTAATTCTAGACATGAGAAAACTTTGAAATTTTTTTTTGTTTATAAACCATCATATAAGGAGTAAACGAGCAATTTTTCTAAAGGTGGCAGACTGGCAGGTGGCATATAAGGGTTTGAAAATTAAAACACTGTGGGGACAACTATTTTGTTTTAACTTCCAAAAAAAAATCTATTCATATTATGAAAACAATGGGGTGATCAACTTGGACACAATTGACTTCAATTTTGGTGCAAATGGTCCATTTTTTGTTTTTTTCTCCTTTGACTAATTTTTTTTTTCCCCTCCTTTGACTAATCTTAGCCAACGCAATTAATTATGTGACAAATGGACGAATGGAGAGAGTACAACTAAACCTCAATACGTATATATGTCGATGTTATTTGGTCTGTATATATGAAACCTGGCCTCCCTTGATTCGCTCTCATTTTTTCGGAATGGGAGATGCTTGGCATCTCCCGGTAGAGCAGTGCAAAGCGGCCGATCTGACAATCGACTATTCGAATCTTAATCGAGCAACGGATAGTTCAAATTTATATACGCTCAGATTCGACCCGAACCATCCGTGTTGAAATGAACGACTGGATCGACGATTTTGCACCTGCTTGGAAGGAAGCTGCAACAACTCAACAGGAAGCTACTCGGTAGCATCCCTGAATCCCATTTTTTCTATATATTTTCCTCGATCCTTCCCCTGCTACTAAAAATCAACCAACACGGTGCCCTTTTCGTTTGTATATAAACGTCTACCGTCTGGCAACCACTTGGTTAATTCACTCTCTTCTACTATTCTCATATTCTCTCCGTCAATCTCTTTTGTTTGATTAATATCGGGTTTGTTCTCGTAGGGTCTCAGAACCTTTCTCCCTTTCTGTACACAGTCTCAATAAGTTTTTTTCCCCTTATTACCGTTATTGTTTTGTTCATCTCTTTTTATTCATTACTCCTAGATCCTCCCTCAAAACCCATATCAAATAAATCACATGTCCTCTATATTTGAAATATGTATGATTACCCACATATCTACTTCATATTTACAACTTGGGGGGATTTCTTTTGTTTTTTGAGTTTTTATCCCCAAAATTCTGTGCCGTTTGTCTATTTTGCCTTAAATTGCAAAAATCACCAATTTCATCCCTCAACTTCTTGATTGGAACCAATTTCGGCTAACGTTAACGGATTCCCTTTGTTTGGACGGAAAAGTTAATGAATTCTCCAATTTTGTTTAATATTTCATCCCTAAGCTATGCTCCGTTTATTTACTTCGTCCATAAACTATACTCCATTTATCTATTTCGTCCTTAAACTATGCTTCGTTTGTCGATTTTGTCTCTCTTGTTTTTTATCTATTGAAGTTATCATCAGATAGATGCTCATAGTCATGGATGAACTTGCACAAGTATTTTCTGCTCCTTTTTTGAACCAAAATCAACATGACTACGTAGATGTACCACCTTCTTCCCTTTCAAGTGAAGGAAACACAAATCACGTTTCCTCTTGTTCATCCACTTGTCTGAGATTGGAGGATGCATCAATAGGAGAAGAAGATTTCTCCGATGCAACTCTCAGGCTGATAAACCAGATGCTCATGGAAGAAGACGACTTGGAAAATAAGCCATGCATGTTCCAAGAGTGCTTGGCTCTCCAAGCCACCGAAAAATCCTTCTATGATGCTCTCGGCAACGATTACACTCCTCCTTCCAATCAAAGCCCTCTCGCGTTTGACTTTGATGATTCCCCTGGTTCCAGGAAGGAGAGTTTCGATAGCAATGATTCATTGGACAACTTCGTCGACGTGTCCAATTGGCTTATCGATCGAGTTGAACGTGATCGAGATTTTTACTCTGACAACACCTTTGAGGAGTACATTTTGCCGCCAACCGTCCCTTCAAATGGATCCCGTGAGGGGTACTCAGTGGAATCCCATTCTAGTCCATTAAAGGCTTTAGAATCCTCCAACGGGAGCGTGGGAGAAGAAGATGAGAATAAGCGGGAGAAGTCACCAAATAGATCGAGGGAAAAGAAAACTCGTGATCGAGAGGACGGAGGCGATTTCGCAGATGGTGGCCGGGGTAACAAGCAACTGGCTAGTTCTGCTCAAGAGTCCGATGACCAATTTGAGATGTACGATAAGGTCTTGCTCTGCCCTCCTTTGAATCCCAATTCGCATCGGGACTCCTCCCTGTTTCTCGTTCGTGATCACTATGCCTTCCCAAATGGGGTCAACAAGAAATTGCAGCAGAATCAGAATGAGCAATCGAAAGGGTCTAACGGAGGAGGAGGAAGAGGGAACGCAGCTGAGAAGGAAGGCTACAAAAAGGAAGTGGTGGATTTGATGGCTCTCCTATCTCAGTGTGCACAAGCTGTTTCAAGCGCCGACCACAAGAATGCATACTACCTATTGAACAAGATCAAACAACACTCTTCTCCTTACGGGGACGAAGTCGAAAGATTGGCACACTATTTTGGTAATGCACTCGAGGCGCGTTTGGCTGGCACTGGGGCATCATTATATGCTGCTCTTGCCACCAAGAGAATTTCAACTGCTGATATCCTGAGAGGCTACGAGGTACATGTCAAAGCGTGCCCTTTCAACTGGTTGACTAACGGGTATGCAAATAGATCGATCAGAACCCTAGTTCAGGATTCACAAAGGCTTCACATTATAGATTTCGGTATTCTGTATGGGTTCCAATGGCCTTGTCTTATCCAAAACTTGTCCATGAGGCCCGGCGGGCCACCTAGGGTTCAAATTACGGGAGTCGACTTTCCTCAACCGGGTTTTCGCCCATCTGAAAGGGTTGAGGAAACAGGGAGGAGACTTGCGACTTATTGCGAAAGATTTGGTGTCCCATTTCAGTTCAATGCCATAGCAAAGAAATGGGACAATATCAATCTTGATGATCTTAAGATCGAGAGTGACGAGGTTCTTGTCGTCAATTGCTTGTACAGGCTAAAGAACGTGCCAGATGAGACGATGGGGGAGAACTGTCCACGGGATGGTGTTCTCAATTTGGTGAGGAGGATCAATCCGGATATGTTCATCCACGGAGTTCTGAACGGGGCGTGCAGTGGTCCTTTCTTCATCTCGCGATTCAGGGAGGCGATCAGGATCGCCTCTTCATTGTTTGATATGTTCGAAGCTACAGTACCGCGTGAAGATGAAGGGAGGCGTATGTATGAGAAAGAGATGTGGGGAAGGGATATTATGAATGTAATCGCGTGCGAGGACACCGAGAGGATTGAGAGGCTCGAAACGTACAAGCAATGGCAAATCAGGAACGTGAGAGCTGGGTTCAGGCAACTCCCGTTGAAGCGGGAGATATTGAGGGAATTGAAGGGTATTGTGAAGGTGCATTACAACAAGAATTTTACAGTAGAAGAGGATGGGAAATGGATGCTTCAAGGATGGAAGGGTCGGATCATGTTTGCTCTCTCGTGTTGGAAGCCTATCAAGGAGTCATCATAGAATACAAGGTCCTATTATTTAGAACCTTCAACTGTACACAATATACCAGTTATTATCGTCCAACAATTTGAGCTTGAAAATTGTAGTTCCATCAAATGTTAATATATCATGCAAGTGTGCTTTCAAATTGATTTCCACCAAAGCATGATATCATCAGGATTCCTTTGAGAGTGTCACTGGA
Source organism: Rhododendron kiyosumense (assembly GCA_019656275.1). Classification (NCBI taxonomy): domain Eukaryota; kingdom Viridiplantae; phylum Streptophyta; class Magnoliopsida; order Ericales; family Ericaceae; genus Rhododendron; species Rhododendron kiyosumense. Next base: position 20,926 of record BPLS01000135.1, read on the forward strand.
AATACAATTTTTAGAGCCTTCTTTTTAACAAAAAAGTGAAAGTAATTGAAATTTAAAGGCCTTGTTTGGTAACCATTTCATTTCCTGTTTTCTGTTTTCATTTTCAAATTTTTCAAAATTTAGAACCAAAAGTTTGTTTGGTTGTCTATTTTCATTTTTAAAAATTAAAACGAGTTTTCTAAATTTTTGAAAATTAAAGTGTTATCGAATCTTTACTTGAAAAATAAAAAATGGGCAAATTTTTTATGTTTCTGAATTTCAAAATACAAGGATAAAGAGAGTCAAAATTTCCAACCCACCCATCAAATACTCTATTTTAAGTTTTTTGAGGAGCTCGGTGGAAAAATACTACTACTTCTCCAACCCACACATTAAAACAGAGCATCAAAACTGGTGATACTTTCTCTCTTCAAATATAATGACTCCTCAAATGATCAATTAAAAAAATATAATAGTAGCAAAAAATTAAAAATAATGAACTAATAAAGTTTGAGGAGTGAGTTGGAGTCACAATTTTAAAAACTACTAAAAATGAGTCATTAAAATGTCATATAAGTCACCAAAAGATATATATGGTAAAAAAACAAATGATGCTGGGGTGAACTAAGACACAATTGTATTGAAAATGCTACAGCCACCAACGATCTCTTCATCGACGGCTACACAGAATCCACTACGAGACTTACATGGCAAATCTGAGCTGTTTAATAACTTTTAAAAAAAAAATTAATTGGATCGTTTGTGAAAAATTAGCTTCACGTATGTATATATGCTTGATTCAATTTAGGAATATTTAAATATCTATCATCTTTATCCATGTCATGTAAGAATTCATCCTGCCATTTTTTCATGCTTATACTTTCATCTTCTTAGTGTGTGAATTACCTTTCTTACCATTTTTCCTATGATATATACATATATTATATATTATGTTATATTGCTTGCCTAATTTAGTGGGATTGGATTGAATTATTTTCCTAACTTAGTGGGATTTGGTAAATTCAAATATGATTGATACTTTTTTTATTTATTTATCACGGAATGTTTTTGAGGAATCAATTTTGTAAGGAATATGACATAATAAGTTGACCACATCTTCGCATGTTTTCTTCATTCTTCGAGTTGGCCAACCAGACAATAAAAATTCATATTTTTGATTGATCTTATTACACAAAATATGACTAAATTACCATAAAAAAAAGAAATAACATGACATACTCAAACCGTTACATGGTTAAATGGTTAAATTATCATGACGATTACAACGTGAACACGATAAATATCCCATGATTCGAACAAATATTTCATGGTAAACGATTCAAATATGGTTAAATTACCATCAAAATAGGTTATCGTGATTAGTGCATCATGGTTAAATTACCATGTCGATTTCAACATTTCATTATGATTCATATACCGACAGAAATCCAACTTCCAAAAAAATCCACCTTGTTACAAGGAAAAATAATGCCAATTTAATTTTCAAGAAAAGGGAAAAACGTATGTATTCATATCTAAATACATGAAAAATCATAAAAACAAAAAAACTTCAATACAAAGGACCCATTACGAAACCCATCTACATGTCATACAATACTTACAACCAATCAAATGATAATTGCACTATGGATGCCCAACCCAATCCGTGAGGCCTTCTTGTTGAATTCCGATTTGTACGCCGATGCTGGGAGTTTCGACGGCAACGGGTTGTTGTGTGGCTTGGCTGATTTGTTGGCTCCACCTATATTCTTCAAGGTCTCTGATTTGAATTGGAACTCCGACGAGGCGGCTGTTGATGGATGGCAGCGACTGTTGGCGGAGGACTTCGAAGGACGAGTGAATCACCGCCCACCGGAGGACGTTGGAGGACCAGGCAGCGGCTATTTGTGGAGGACTTCAGGGGGAGAGAGGGAGAGATCTTTCTTATATAGAAATCAATCAAGGATTCAAAATTTTTGGGACTCAATTAACGGAAATCATGGGACGGGACTGAGATAATTATGTTTTGGCCCCTTTTCACGTGATATATATATATATATATATATTATGGGCATTTTTGATATTAAAAATAAGCAGGGTTAAAAACATAACTGCTCAAAAAATGAAGAATAAATATTTTAAGTTGGATAAGGTACGAGGATGAATTTTTAAGTATCCCTTCAATTTAATCCTTTATTTTCATTCAGGGTGGTATCATCCTTGTAAAAGGATTTCCCTCTTAATGATATCTTCAACTCCACGAAAGGTTAGAGAGAGAGAGAGAGAGAGAGAGAGAGAGAGAGAAGCAGTGGCCGCAGGGGTGGCGGGGGTTGGGCTGCCATCTTGGCCGTCGATCCCACGATCGCGATCTTCTTGCTGTTGTGCTGTGAAAATGGCCCTCTCGCTGGACGAGAAAAAGAAGACATACACTCTCACCAAGTCCGAAGAAGCTTTCAACGCCGCTAAGGTACTCCCACTTTTACACACCTCTCTTTCTCTCGCTTTCCCCCCCTTCTTAATTGCTCCAGCTGTCAGAATTGATGAGGTTGTTTTCAGCTCAATTTGCGGAATTTTTCTCCTAATTCACGTAATGCGCGCGGGTGAACGGACCACGAGTGCGAATGTGAAAGTGTATTTCGATTTACTAAAATTTGCAAGGGCGAGGATTGAGAGCAGGAGGGTAGAGTGAGGATTGAGAGCAGAGGGTCATACCGATGGATTACGTGACTAATATTGTGACCGTTTATTGATTAAAGTGTAATTTGTGAGGTTAATTTGGGATGATTTCGCTTCTAAGGTTAATTTGCCTTAATTACCTCCTGAAATGTATGTGAGTTCATGGTGTATTTTTGTTGGATTGTTAGAAAGTGTAGTTTGTGAGGATTATTTGCTGCAATTTTGGTTTTAAGTGTCGGCAATGAGGGCAATTACCGTTGCATGCTTGTGACTTTCGGAAATGACTTCGGTGTCCCCGGTCATTTTGGGGACACCATAACTTTTGGTATAATAAAACCATTATGAGTATAACCAAAAATCATTACAAGCATAACAGAACCGTAGCAAGGTATAACCAAAACCATAACAAGGCATAACTTATTTGTTATGCCTTGGTTGGGTTTAGTTACGCCTTGATTGGTTTTTTGGATATTCCTTGGTTATGCCTTGTTTGTGTTCTGTTATGCTTGTAATTGATTTTAGTTATGCTCCTAATGGTAAAGTTATGCCAAAAATTACGGTGTCCCCAAAATGACCGGGGACACCATAGCATGATCCGTGACTTTCAGTTGAATTGGAAAATGAGTTTGGCTGGATGGTGGTTGTTAACCTATGAGAAATATTTCTTCTCCAGTAATTACCCACTAATATGCATGAAAGAGGTATTGAGAATCTCGAGATGCATTGGAGCAACTTAGATAATTATACTGAAGCTATGGTTGTTAACTTGTTATTGTTGGAAATTTACAGAATTTCGGGTGAATGAAACCGGGATTTTGGAGGGTCTCCCGAGGCAACCGGTCCCGGGTTCGTTGTACCTGGACGCAATCAATAGACGTATTGATTGTGGGAAATCAATATTCCCGTAACCCTCCCATGATGGTCATTATTCCCGTAACCTCCCTCTTCATGGCAGAAATGAATTCTGAATTCAATCCAGAATTCATTGCAGGAGTTATTCAGCCCTCCTCCAGGTTCTATAAATTGGAGCATCCCGTTTGGAGGAAGACACAACAAATTCAGAGCATCCAAAACCATTCTGAAAGTCAGTTCTTGAGAGAGAGAGAGGCAGGCGATAGTTAGTTCGCCAAGGCAGTCGACGGCGGTGTTCCGGCGGCTTGCGGTTTAACCGAGCCAACCCTGGGAGAAAGGCGCCGACACAACCTACAACACCCACGGTAGGCGGCGAATATTTCTTAAGGAGACCGTGGTACCACACGGGACTCGGTTCGATTCTAAATATTCTGTTCTTATTTCGTTCTTGTAATTCTAATTTGCAACTGTATTTGTTTCAATTATGTAATTGTCGGATTATTAATGAAACTGTTATCTGGAATTTTATGTTATTGCCGAGACTTTTCGCAACAGTTATATCATGAACCGGCTACAAGTAGTTCCGCACAGTATCGCATGGCATTAACAAACTGTAAAAGTAGTAGAATTTTTATTAACAAGCTCAACAGAAGTGGGCGATAGTTTGCAGATTGTGTACTATGAATCGAATGTACTTCAGCCGTAGGTAATTTAGTATTTATTGCAAAATTTGACGGAATTTGTCCTGGTTTCGGGCCTAGGAATGTGGATGTGATGAATGAGAAGGTTGTAGTGCCACCTTTTTATTGCGAGACACGGACCCCGCCTTGAATCTAAAGATGGGGTTTCTGTGGAAGCTTCAGTATCCATGTCAAGAAGTATGTGTTAGAACGTAGAAACGTAATAGGTAATAACCATAATTCATCGTTATTTGTGAATGAGGTATTATATCTGTTAGTAAAGAGCGAAAGGTGTTTCTAAGTTGAATTCGATTTTTCAAAAGACTATAAATACCCATATCATACTTTTGTCAAGTAGGAAGTAACAAGGACTTGTTTTTGGACCCGAGGGACCACGTTTTAAGATAGAAGGGATGGAAATATTACATTCGTGAACATGTCTTTTTTTTAGTGTTTCTTGAAGAAATACGAGGTAGATATTGTCAAATTGATAGGGTCCTGGCTAAATTGAGGTTAAGACAAGCAACAATTTTATCAGTGGTGGAAGGAGCATCGACTGGTCTGAATTCGAAATTTTAGTGAAGTTAGAATGGAAATATATTACAACCTGATTGGTGTAAATTGATTTTAACGAGCCTTCTGAGCCTAGTTTTGTCTTTGTAACTGTGCATGGATTCATAGTCTCGGCATTTATTCTTCCCATGTTTCAGTCTTTTCTTCCACTTATGTCAACTTGCAGTCTTTGTTTCAAATTCTAATCTATTCATTGAATTGTGGCAATAGGAACTGATGCCAGGAGGTGTGAATTCTCCGGTTCGTGCTTTCAAATCAGTTGGCGCTCAGCCTATTGTGATGGACTCTGTCAAGGGCTCTCACATGTGGGACATAGATGGCAATGAGTACATTGATTACGTTGGTTCATGGGGGCCAGCCATTATTGGTCACGCAGATGACGAGGTATATTTCTTCTACTGTTCCCCATTTATGTACTAGCAATATAATAGAGCCAAGCCCAAGAGTGTCTGCCATCTAGAGGTTATTCGAGAAGATATGCTTCTGTTTCACTTTGTTTAACTGTTGGTGTTTTAAGATGATAGTTTAGAATTTGCGGTTGTAAAAGGCAGACCCTCCTGAATACGGTCTTTAGTTATCAGACACAAATTTGTGCACCCTCTAAAATGTAATTTTAGGTGAGGGAACTCTTACCTTTCATATACGTATATATGAAATGGGGAGTCCCTTCATCACTGATAATCAGAAGTCCTTTTCCACTACTGGGGAAAAAAGGGGAAAAGAAAAGTATATGAACACGCTGATGTCAGATAAACCTAGCAACTACCATATCCCAAAACCACAGATGATTCAGCTTTTACTAGCTTCAAAAAGCCTTTAAGAGTTCTTGCAAACAATCTTGGACTAACTTTTATCTTACAGGTACTTGCAGCCTTAGGTGAAACAATGAAGAAGGGAACTAGCTTTGGCGCTCCATGTCTTCTTGAAAATGTTCTACCAGAGATGGTCATCTCTGCCGTTCCAAGTATAGAAATGGTCCGTTTTGTCAACTCAGGCACTGAAGCGTGCATGGGCGTTATCCGTCTGGCCGCACTTTCACCGGCCGCAAGAAGGTCATCAAATTTGAGGGTTGCTACCATGGTCATGCAGACCCCTTTCTGGTCAAGGCAGGCAGTGGGGTTGCCACCCTAGGTCTCCCTGACTCCCCCGGTGTTCCCAGAGGAGCCACATTTGAAACCCTAACGGCCCCCTTCAACGATATCTCAGCCGTTAAAAACCTCTTTGAATCAAACAAAGGTGTTGTCGGTAACTCCAGCTTCATCGCTCCAAAACCCGGTTTCCTCGATGAACTTCGGAAGATCACAAAAGACAATGATGCCCTTCTCGTGTTTGATGAAGTCATGACTGGGTTCCGTTTGGCATACGGTGGGGCGCAGGAGTATTTTGGAATAACTCCCGATTTAACCACTCTTGGAAAGATCATTGGTGACGGGCTGCCGGTCGGTGCGTACGGAGGGAGGAGGGACATTATGGAGTTGGTGGCTCCCGCAGGACCCATGTACCAAGCCGGGACCTTCAGTGGAAACCCCTTGGCAATGACAGCGGGAATCCACACTCTTAAACGGTTGAAAGAGCCCGGAAGTTACGAGTACTTGAATAAGATCACAAGCGAACTTCTTGAGGGGATTTTGGACGCTGGGAAGAGGGCCGGGCATGGAATCTGTGGTGGGTATATAAGTGGAATGTTCGGGTTTTTCTTCACGGAGGGGCCTGTTTACAATTTTGAAGATGCAAAGAAGAGTGACTCTGCGAAATTTGCTAGATTTTATAGGGGCATGCTGGAGGAAGGTGTTTACTTTGCACCTTCACAGTTTGAGGCCGGTTTTACTAGCTTAGCTCATTCCTCAGTAGATATCCAACAGACTGTAGAAGCGGCTGAGAAGGTTTTTCGGCAACTTTAAAGTCATGGTCTGTAGCTCCTTAACCATTTCTTCCCCTTCGGAAAGGTTGTCTTTTTAGGCGATTGTTACCTTTTTCTAGGCTTCCCTCGTGATCCAAAAATTGTGTACGATGTAACTCACCTTTTGTACCATGTTCATTTTTTAAAATTATCATTGTCTATTCAATTATCTCATGGCTTTTCACGTCCCTCTATCTATTGGCATACATTACTTTCTTTTCTCGTATCGCCCGAGTTTTGTAGCTGGGATCGCACTTGCGGTTAAAACCGATCGTCTAGAGCTTGTTAGATGCAGTCAGTCTATTTGTTTCTTGTTCTGCTAGATTATTATTTGAAGCACATTTTCATTAGCTCGAATGATTCCTTATCGTTGGATGTTCTTTGATCGAGCAAGATAAGAAGCCAATTGAATAATTTTGATTTTGAGGGAAAATAAAAACTGAGTGATGCGGGGCGGTTGGACTGGTGGATAAACCGACGCAAGTCTCGCAATTCCACCCGTTGTAGTACGTAGCTTTAGCGTGTATCTACATATATACACATGCACCCATAAAAATACTAGTACATGTTAATTGGAGTGCTGTGGAGGAACTGTGAAATGCAAGCAGCCGTCTGCCCACCGGACTCGAATAACCTGCTCGGCTTTTAGCTGCTTCTTCCGGATCTCCTCGCCCCACTTATTGCTAATGTTATACCCGCTCCCGACATTCGTAACAATCACCTCCCTCCGCTCATTGGTGTCGTCGTCGACAGCTTGAATCGCCAAGCGAAAAGGATCCACGTTCAGTATCTTCTTCTGCTCCTCGTCCATCTGACCAACGACGTGCTCTTCAAACGGGCGTTTTGGGAAGTGGAGCTTGGCATTGGAAACGGAGGTGTCGCTGCTGGTTAGTATTTTGCTTACCGGCCACATCTCCGGCTCTTGCGGCGCGTAGTTCAAATCGTTCATTATTGAAACTTTGAAACGTTTTCGAGAGGAATTGGTAGCCGAGAAGAACAGGAGCAAGGCGGGCTCGGAAAGGTGGATTTTGGAGAAAAGGAATGAATGGACATCAACAAGAGCCGCAATTATAAAGAGCTTAATAATGTTGGATAAGAGATAAAGTATCAAGTACCGGACAATTATTGGTATTCCGCTAACAATGTGGGTCGCTCATTGTCTTCAAGATAATTTGTCGCTGTGTAAATGATTGAGAGTACCATGAAAAATGCTAAATAATTACAATATGGTAAGGTGTTGCTAATCCCAGTGAAGATACCGGCCCACAGTTTGGGAAAGACAATTTTCTAGGGAATATCATCAAATTTATTTCATCTACTTTCATTTTTAGTTCTGTTCATCTAAAAAAATAAAAGAAAAATGATATTACCAAAAATTACCTGGTCTAGATATTCGGTTATAAAAAATAAAAAAAAATACTACCTGGCTAATCTGAGCGCTGCAAGGATTTGAATCCTCTATGAGGATTCTTAAATTCTTCCCTGTGAGGATCGTGTGAGATCCGTGTTTTTAAGCCATAAAACCTCCCTTAAAATTAGCTTAGATAGTGCTAACCTTCGTGGAATTGCATTATACTTATTAACATGAGCTTAGTGGTGAAAAGATATGCAGAATTCAACCTTCCACAATCGAGCCAAACAAGCCAAGCAAATTATTTGCTTAGACTTGGCTTGACTTCTTATTACACGTGTTTAAGCTTGGCTTGAACTCAAATATTTTTTTGGGACCAGTTGTTCAACTCACATTGAAGTTTTGTGTTTGTAATAAACTTGGCTTGACTCGTGGAATATGCAAGTCAATCTCGAGCTTTCAAGTCTGCACTTAAGTTCTTGAAGTTTCGAGTTTTCAAGTTTGAGTTGAAGCTCATTAAATTCGAAAATAAAATGGGCTAATATATAAAATTATAAAAAAAAAAAGAAAGAACCAACATCATTAATCAATGCCCAAAAATTTATAAATATAAAATTCAGTTTACTAACTACCATTCATTAAATTAACAACCTCAAACTTGTCTTAATACCATCTTAAGCAAGAAAAGAAAACAACCTCTTAATTGCCCGCAAACTACCTCTAATAATACGACTTTTTTTTTTTTTTTTGAATCAGTCAATTTCATTACGCCCGAAGGCGAAGATTACATTGCAAAACACAGAAGTGCACCAAACTACCTAATCCGAGACCCTAGGACACTCTGCAAAAGCAAATCAACACTAGGTGCCAATATGAGAATCCGGTCCGGGACAAGACAAAAAGATCTTAAAAGAAATCCCAGTACAAACTATTACACAATAAGAACAAATGTAATCGAAAACAACAAACAGAATACAAGCGTAAAGGAAAAAACTGCTCCCATAGACAGTCTACAACGACCGCTGGCCGGACTCCGACAGGCCCAAGCGACCACGGCAACTGAGACCCCCTTCACCCTCGATCTGCCGTTGACGGCCCAGAATAAGGAGCAACTCAGGCGAGACAACCAAACTAGAGACAAAACGAGAACCCCCAACATAGGCACCACTGTTGCCATCGCCGGAAACCCCCATAACACCTCCGTATCAGCCGCCAACCACAACAACCCTCAAATCCGACCAAACACCGAAACCAAGCCCATCCAAAGCACGCACCAGAACAAGAACTAAAACAAAGAAATTATTTACCCACCACCACAACCTCACCAGATCCGGGGGAGACCCGAATCAGTACATGACCAGACTAGGAGAACCAGTCGGTAAAATAGACGGAAGACCACTAAAAACAAGACCTAACTCCACAAACCTCACCTTATTTAACCCTACCACCGACCACCAGCTACTGGATCCGAGCTTCCACCACGAGGACGGAACGAAAAGACCCACTGCACGATGGCCGAAGTCCACACCGGACTCGACAACTAAAAAAGCTGAAACTAGAGTTGTGGAAACAATGGAAAGGAGAAGAAGGAGGGGGAGATTAGGGGAAAAATGGGGCAGGGGCGGGCAACCCCTCCTCCCAAACGAAACCCTTGCTGGTAGAAAAGTTTATAGAGAAAGAGAGAGTTGTTTAGAGAGTGATCTACCTCTAAGAGCATGCACATCAAGTTAGCAAAAAGAGCAAATTAGTTATTTTACCTAACCAAAATGAAGAAAACTCAACTGTAGCAGCTTAGGTAAACCTTCATGTATTTTCCATTTTGCTACAGTTCTTAGCTACGAATACCTAAGTACTGTACACCTGCCATTTATTTGTTTATTTGTATTCACCAACTCTCTCTCCTCCTTCTCCTGTGCAAGAACATCTCTCTCTCTCCCTCTGTGATGAACCAAGTTTTTTTATAATATCTTAATAGAGGATAGGTAGAATAGATAGTATTAGTAAAGTGTTGATTGAGATGTGAGAAGGTAAAATGTAAAATGTGTACTGTTCACTAGCATTTTTTGCTAATGCCTGGTAAACTTGCTCTAAGAATACGACTAGGTTCTCTATGATTCATAATCTGATAAACTATGGGAAATGATTTTACCATTCCCTTTTTTTTAACACCACTTCCCTGCAAGTGTATATTTGCACCAAAAATACACTTGTATATACTTGCAAGGGAGTGATGTTACCAAAAAAGGGAGTGACAAAATCAATAGCCTAAATTATCCATACAAAAGGCCAGATATCATATTTTGGAGTATTTATTTATTTACCCCTATATTTGTAGTATTCACGGAATGATTATTTATTCACGAGTCTATCAAGCCAAACACTTATATACTCAAGTTTGGATTGAATTCATAGACAAACAAAAAAATATGATTGAGTTTGGCTTATTATAATATACTTTTTTAAAATGAGTTTAAATAAGCCAAATTTAAGCTGTTTGGTTCGTTTATCAGCCCCAGCTTGTTGTTTTAGTGGTCAAATTATGAGTCATCACTAATAACCTAGTATCATAAATTGCATAAATTGATTTAAAACTAAAAACATTTTAAACACTAATTTTTTTCCCTTTTCGTGGTTGAATTTATAAAATAGTACCTGCATGCACACATCTTTTACAAGTTTTAGAGAATATTTTGAAAATTCACCCGCTAAAAGATACTTAGGGGTCCTTCCGCTAAATAAGTCAAGGTGGCTTATTTTTTGTCCTTATTAAAAAAATTCACATTTGTTAGTTTTTCATCGATTTTTTTGAAAATTATTGCTTTGTCATGATGAGAGAAATTTCAAAAGTAAAAAATTACGATCGAAATCCATTTTTTTTAATAAAGATGAAAAAAGCAATAACTCTCAAAAAGTCGATGAAAAACTAACAAATGTAGAAAAAATTTGAATAAAGACAAAAAAATAAGTCACCTTGGCTTATTTAGCCGAATAACCCCTTCGAGCATTCCCAACCCAACTCTAAAACACAAAAATAGAGAATGAATGTGATATATTAAGGGGAGTTTTTTAATTTATTCCATTCTTTTGCACTTTATGAGAGAATCTTGGAAGGACTCATGGTCCTTTTTGCAAATTTGGTCTCCAAAATGAGAGTAGGGTCTCTATTTTTGGAGACCTAAAAGTAAATTTGTAGACCAAATATCTTAAAAGTATCATGGGCCCCTTCAATATTCTCTCATAAAGTAAAAAAAAAAAGAATAAATTACAAAATTCCCATTCAATATGTCACATTTATACTTTATTTTTTTGTTTTAGAGGACAACCGTGCTACTTGCACAAATTTTTGTGTACATATGATACATATACATTTTTGCGGGGTCCATATCGGGATTCCACAAAATGATCCGAACTACTCATCTTTTTTAAAATATTTTTTGGAGGGTTTCTATAAAAAATCAGCTTCAACGGATATCAATCAGGGCTTTCTCAACATTTGTAGGGCAAAACAGAATGATTCACCCTACGATTTTTGCAAAAAGCTCTTACCAATATCCGCTAGAATTGATTTTTTACAAGGACTTTCCAAAAAATATTTTAAATAAGATAAACGGTTCGAATCATTTTATGGAATTCCGACATGGGCCCACAAAAAATTTATGTGTAAGATATTTGCCAAAACATGTGTGTGAGGTTTAGAGGATGGGTTGGAGACGTTAGGAATCAATTTTCAATAAGAAAAAGGAAACTCATACTAGTACCGGTTCAGTGGTGGCCTACTGCATTCGTATATCCAACGTATATATACGTGTTATCTCTTCGTCGGGGAAAATGAAGAGACGGCGGGAAGGGGAGGAGATGGAGATTGTATGGCAAACGCCGGCGAATCCACCGGAGCGCCACGATTACATCTTCCGAAACGGTAAAAATCCAAACAGTTTCTTTGGACTGCTAGAAAATTTACTTCATACGCATTCATTTTTCTCGAATCTAAAGTTCCTGTGGCGGAAAAATCCCCTTTACGCAGGTGTACGCTACGTGAGACCCTACCACTTCGAGTTCATCTGTCACGTACGCATTGTTATTATCGATGTCGTTTACATACCCACGAGTGGCAAAAACCCTATTTCAAAACCCTAATTTTGATTATGATTGTTTTGATTATTTTCACCGTAGGTCAAGAATCGATGGACAGGGAAGAATATCGTTGACCTGTTTGCCAAAGAATTCAGAGGACGGCCATATGATTACTACGTATCTATTGTTCTCTTTCACATCACTGAATTTGTTGGTTGAGCTTATTTTGAGCTAGCTTTAGAACATCTCCAGCCCTCACTCTATTTTTTACTCATATTTTGGGTTTTTAGTCAAGATTGGAGTAAAAGCTTCTTTTTGTATGAACCCATTCGTATGGACAAACTCAAATCTAAGCACAAATTTGAGTAAAAGCTTTATTAATGACATACTTGTAAAAAGCGAAAATAGCCTTAAAATTTTGAGACTGTGTTCGCTTTGGGTCCATGGAACCAACCCCCCTCTCTACGCACGGTCCCCAATAAGTTTTATCCCTATTACTCTCATTTCTCCATCTCTATCTCCCCACTCATTACCCCCAAAACCTCACTCAAAACCCAAACCAAACAAAGTCTAAGTCTCCCTTGATTTGGTTAAAAATTTGAATAAAACTCTATCTGAATTTGAGTCTAGGACTGGAGTGAGTTTAGAGGGCTTTTCACTTAGAATTTGATTCTAAGTCACTAAAAAGAGTCAGGGCTGGAGCTGTTCTTATAAGCCACATACTGAATTGTGGAATGTTGTCCATGTAGAACTGAGTTTAGGGGTCATGTGTTAAGAACTGTAGGTTTCTGCTGTGAAATCTGGACGGATACAAGTTGATGGAGAGATGGTGCCTATTTCATACATTGTTCGTACATCACAAAAGATAAGCCACTTTGTACACAGGTTTGTTGTTCTCAATAAGTTGTCCTGTGTTATTTTTTAATTTGAGTCCAGTAATTTCTTTAGAAGTTACAAAGATTCGGGTATTAATTTTTCATGTGTGTGTGCATCTTACAATTCTAGGTGTTACATTTGTGTCACATTCCATCCACTTGTTATACTTAGTTGTGCTTAAGATCTACTGCTGTAAAATTATAAGGCGTGTAAATGATCTCCCAAAGCTTTTAGGCATGAACCACCAGTGATGGCATGGGACGTCTCGATTTTGCAGAAAGAACCAGATGTGCTGACCATATGTAAACCTGCATCTGTTCCGGTAAGGAAAAATTCTTCAGGATTGTAATTTACCTGCATTAGGTTTATGAAATGTTCTTCCACTTAACAACCTTAGCCAATTGTAGTTGAGATATGTATGCACTCAACTTGGTATTTTATGTATTGTTTTAGGTGCATGCTTCCGGTCAATATCGTAAAAACACTGTTGTCGGCATCCTTGAGGCGGAACATGGCTTGGCACCTCTGTTTCGTATCCAACATATATTTTGCAACATGCTCATTTCACTAATACAGAAGCATATGTTGATTGTTCAATTCTATGGTAGTGTCGTTAGTCTATCAAAATTCCCCCCCTCCCCCCCTCCTTTTTTTTTCCTTTTTTCTTTTTCTATATTTGGAGTTATATTTTATCCTTGTGTTCATCCTGATAAGTCACATAATCCTTTTGATTTCCATGACACTAAAAATGTCAGCCATTCATCGACTGGATCGCTTGGTCTCTGGACTTCTTATCCTGGCCAGAAGTGCTTCTAAGGCTGACTTTTTTAGGCAACAGGTGAAGTTTATGCTGCCATACCCCTAATGGGAAGAAAAGTCATGTTAGAATTCTCCTTTGTCAAAAACTGATTGCTTTGCGTCTTCTACCGTCATATCTAGACCATATTTTTGTCACAAACACATAATCCGGAGGCAGATGTGTCAGTCTGCTCTTCCATGTCCTTCTTATTATTTTATCTTGCTTTTGTTGTGGCTATTTGCTACTCTCCCTCCCCCTCCTCCTGATGCTGTTTTAAAGTTCCCAAACATACATCCAATGGCAACTTCTAGTCATTTATTCTGTCCCTCTTTCCACCCCCCCCCCCCTCCTCTTTTGGGGTAGGCATTGTTCATATGCTAGACTGAAGATTATGTCTCTCACATGTGCCTTGAAGTACGTGAAGGTTTTAAAGTAGTTCTGTTTGATCCAGATAGAAGCTAGAGTGGTGCATAAACAGTATGTTGCGAAGGTTGTTGGGGTATTTCCAGAGGATGAGGTATTCTCCAGCTGAATCTTGTCAAAGAACTAATGCCACACTGATATACTGTGTTTGATGTACATTTGATCTGTTTCTTCCCAGCAAGTTGTGAATGCCAATGTCAATTTCAATGTTCGAGAAGGGAGGAGCACAGTGGAGGTAGAGATTTCTATTAAGCACATTGATTTTGGAGATCGATATTCTTCTAGCTAAATACAAGCACTTAGCAATTGCTTTATTTACGATTTCCATTTCATCATACATGTCATGGACTTCAGATGGCATGGGATTGGATCCCTTGGTTCTCAAGTATCTTCTGAACCTTCCAATGGTTGAAAAAGAATTCGATTCATACACACATTGGGAGATTAAACTCCCAAAATGGATAGTAGGGAGGAATACTAGATGAGGTTCTGAAGTTACTTTGGAAAGAACATTCTGACAGTTGGCCTTTAATTGCAACTGTCATAATGTTTTAGAAAGTGAAGCACAAGTTGGGTTTTATGTTGCTTGTGCCTTCAAAAGTGCATGTGGAATTCTTTGTACGTCCTGTTAGTTATTATAAGCATGCTCTCTCTCTCTCTCTCTCACACACACACCTGCGTGCACAAAAACACACACTTGCGCGATCACATTTGCAATATGCCTACTTATGTAATTTGGAGATGCCGTACATCAGGATGGTATAAATTTCTCGGAAATGCTATGTTCCACCTAGTATCATCTCACAAACATGCATGGCTCTATGACTGTGCTTGCTTGTGACAACTGTTTTTTTTATATTGGTTATCATGATTGTTTCACATCTGTTGGGCATATCAGAAGATTATTAAAATCAGCCTATTTCCTCCTATGATCTGCATTTTAAAAAATGTATTAATGTAAGATAAATCTGGCATTTCGCATCTGGATAATTTGTTATCCACAGTTAGACCAGTTAACTATGTCGATTTTGAATTGGGAGAAATGTTTCAGTTGGCAATATTTATCAGTGACTTTCAAGCTGGTTGCCCCGCTCAGCTCTCTGTTATGGTGTGCGACTGAAACTAGTGCACTTACTATTGTGCGACTGAAACCCTTGCACTTATTGTTGCATGTTGCTCTATTATGGCTTTGCTGATGGGAAGTCATTTCTTGGTTGCAGGTGGAATCTGCTGGAAATGCTTGTACATCACTGAAGGGAAAGGCTGCTAGTACAAAATTTACTAGGATTAGTACCAATGGAACTCATAGCATCGTTTTGTGTGAACCAATCACTGGCAGAACCCATCAAGTAAAGAGATTTGCATTCTTGATCACTAATCTTTGTCCCAGTCTTTAAGTATTCAGTAATGCTGTCACATCGATTAATGATGCAAATTTCGTCTTCTGCAACTTTTATTGCTTTTCCCCCCTAGCTTTACATGTGCATCGACACTTCTTGAGCTTAAAAATTCAAAAGAATCAAATTTCTGCCTTCTACATTAGTTCTGTAACGTATCCCATTACCTACTTCAAAATTCTCTTTTCCCTGTAGATACGCGTCCATCTGCAGTATACGGGTCATCCAATAGCCAATGATACGCTTTACCTCTCTGAAGAAGTTGTTGATCCTTTTAGTAAAGGCATGGGCGCTGATAGCTCTGCGGGTGTGTCTGAAGAGGACTCCAAGGAAGGTTTTAGCTTTGATCCCATGTGTACAAACTGCCCCAATTTGGCTCACAAGGGGTAAGAAACTTCTCTCACAGAACATTATTTTTTTTTCGACGAACAAGATCATCCCAGATATATTATAAAAGAAAACATAGTATAAAAAAAAAACCCGGACACTACCAATACGGAAATACAAAAACAACAAACAAAATGAAAAACAACAAAAAACAAAACAAAACAAAGGAAAGGCCGCTTGGAACTAAAATGCCGAAGTCGAACCCATCAATCACACTTGTGAAGGGGGTTGGAGTGGCCAAGTCTAGAGTGGTCAAGTATGGACATAGAGCAACCTCTTGGATGACTTGCCGCACCAACTTGAGCTCGTTCCCGCAGCAAACTGAAGGCTGAAGCCGCTGTAGACGCCGTTATCGTCGCCGTCGGACTGGTTCCAAGAAACCGGATCTAAAACCCTAGATCTGGCTCCTTACTCCAAAAATGATGGGAAGAGTGGAGATCTCATCTCTCGAAGGAGAGAGTCTCAATCTCACAGCCACGGCAAGAGTCAGGAGAGGAGAGGAGAAAGAGGGACCAGAGGAGAGTGAAAAAATCAGAGGAGAGGGGGACTGAGAGGTTGAGATGCAGGAAAAGAAGAAAAA
>BPLS01000135.1:47472-101522 GCA_019656275.1 Rhododendron kiyosumense
ATATATATAACCGGTCTGGTTTCAACCGGTTTTTAAAACACATAAACTGGATCGAAATTATTTTTCCGGTGTATAAAATTTTATAAACCGGAATCAAATCGAAATTATTCAACCGGTTTAAAAAATTCGGTCCGGTCCGGTTTTTCCGGTTTCGATCGACTTTCAGGTTTCAAGTAACAGCCCTAGCTTGTATGCAATCTTGCAAAATTATCACATCACTATTCCACCCATAGTTTTATCAAATCCTCTTTATTCTCTGCCAGGTTCTTCATTTTGACTACAACTTGTATGAAGGAAGTATTTCTGGCAAAAAAACAGCAAGAATGCAACAATTGGGTTTTAGAGTGAAGGACTGGGGACCAGCACCAAGATGGGTTGCTTTCGTGGACTTCTTTCTTGCTTCCCGTGCTAAACATGCTGTCGTTTCAGGGGCCCACCGGCGCGTTGGAACCACCTATGCACAGCTTATTGCAGCACTGGCAGCGGCTCACCAACTTGGTATGTTGATATCCCGAGGGCGCATCTGGTTTACATTTCTGATATGTGTATTTCTTATAGATAATAAAATGACAGAATAAGCATAATTGTATGGCTTCTCATTTGCTTATTTATTATAAGAAAAAAGCAAATAAGCAATTGCAGAAAGAATATAATCAAGCAAACAAAAAAGGCCCTTGGTGCTCTGCGACACTTCCAGGAATGCCTAATATGTATTCATTTCTTCTTTTCTCTTTCCCAGATGAAAAACATGCTACAAATTTCTCCTTCATCAGCAGTTTCCAGAGTAATTTGTTGTCGGAAGGGTTGCAAAAACAAATTGGATGGGGACACGTCTGGAATAGATTTGCTGGTCCATTGAGTTGCCGTAATCAACAGAACCAGTGTGCACTCACTCCGCTTCTTCCCCCTGGTTGGTGGGATGGGATTTTGCAATCGCCAATCCCACGCGATGTACGTAGGTTGGAAACGTATGGTGTAAAACTCGATGGTTTTGGATCAGTCGATGAAAACCATCTTCGGTCTTTCTGTATGTCTCGGAAAGATACTACTAAAACCATCCCAGTTACTCGCAAGTGTACTGGCTTGACTTGTGCTTAATTTTTATAACTCAAATTTCTCCGGAAAATTTAGTTCATCACATAATTCTTCTTTTTGATTGTTATGAAATCCCTTGGTTTGTTTATCGATTTTGCCGGGAAGGTTTGAACTTTTTCACCCTGTTTCAGTTGTTTTTTTTCTTCTTGTGGTGGCAACGAAATACGGCTTTGTGAGGTTCCGAGAACCCCAAGTTTCTCTCTCAACGCGGTTTCGAATAGGTTTACACTCCATCTATTACTCAAACCTCTCTATCTCGCTCTCCATTTACTACCCAAAAAACATCTCTTGCAACCTTTACCAAACCTGTTCAAAAAAACCTTTACCAAACACTCACCCTGTGGAGGGTTTTGCTCTGATTTCCAATGAGATGCAATTTTTTTACAAGAATTGTGTGAGAACCAGAGAATTTAATCTTAAATCAGCTATTTGGTACTGTACAAGCGGGGGGCTGTTGTGAGCAAATCGTAGCAGCGCCTCGATCTCACCATCCGAAAGTGTTTTGAACGGTCCAAATTTTTAAAAAACTCTTATCTGCAAGAGTTTTTTTTTTTTTTCAAATTCGGACCATTAATTGTCGAGACGGACGATGAGACAGGCACAACTGCACATTGCTTTGATTGCTCCCATCAGCCCCTCGCTTCGCAATGTTAAGCGGCGCAATTGGATGGCAGAGGAGATTCCAGATTGGCCAGCTCAAAAGAGAGGGAAAAGGGCAATAAAATGGGAAAAAAGTTTGGCCTATTCCAACATTTGAAAGTGCATCGATCCTTTTGGTGACGCCACCAATAAAGGGGCGAAAAGAAAAGAAAAGTAGTAGCAAAGTGAATTTGGACAATGTTCTCATAAGAAAACTATTGTTGCAAAATAATGTTTGGATTGAAATTTTGAGGGTGCCTGTGCTTTTGAATTCTGTGGTGCTGCAAAGTGCAAAGTGTGAGAGTTGAATTTGAATACATACTTCAATTTAACGGACAAAAACTAAAGATGAAGGAGAGCTGTAAAGAAAGAGTTCATGGCAAGGAGCCACGTGTTGAGGCTTCCACTAAAAAATGTTTATAAAGCTTAGTTGTCAAAATTGCACATTTCACGCTTCACGATTTGATTCACAATTTATTCTAAAACGATTCGAATCTATTGGTGAATCAATGTTTAAACAAAATCGGTGATGAATCGTTTGAGTCACGATTCGTTTTAAATCAAATGTGTAGAAATCTCAAGAATTTTCTTCTTGTCGAGAGTTTATATATAGTAGTAGTATGAATGATGCTATCATGCATCGTTTGAAGGTATAACAAGCCGTTGGGAGTCTTGGGACCAATTGTTTTATTTTTTATCGGCAAAAATAACATTTTATTAGGGATGGGGGAAAGGAATTCCAACAAAAAGTTGAAAAATACAGCCTGAGGGACAGAGCCCAAATACATACTTGAAAGCCTAAAGTGCCCAGAAAATAACAAATACAGCTCAAAACACCCAAGAGGCCTACAAAACCGAAATCAAATAATGAAGCTCAGCCCAAAGAAAACCCAAAACCTAACGCTAACGACATTTATCAATTCACATCTACCTTATAATTATTCTCTCAATTCAATTATTTCTTTGGATCAACAAATAAATAAAATAACTTGAATATATATATATATATATATATAATTTCAATCAAGTAAGGGCGCCCTTACCTTGTTAAGGTAACGACCTCCTATTTTCTGATCGAATTTCGATTATCCGAGCCGCTCAATATCTTTAGAACGTGATTTTAAGGGTACTCGCGAGAAATCGGCAAAAAAAATGACCGGGAAGGGATTCATCCGAGCATTTTTTGTCTGTTTTTTATCGAACGGTTCAACTAAAAACTGCTCGAATGAAGCCCTTCCTGATCTTTTTTTTTTGCTGATTTCTCGCGGGTACCCTTAAAATCACGTTCTGAACACATTGAGCGGCTCGGATCATCTCAGAAAATGAAAGAAAAGGGGAAGCCCTTACCGTAATACGGTAAGGACGCCCTTACTTGAAGCTCACTAATATATATAGGTTTTGCCCCTACTAACTAAAAATTCTGGCTCCGTCTGAGAGGACAAGTGATGATAAATATATCAAAAAACAATAAAATTTTCACCAAAGAGCTCACATGATCGTGCTCAATGTGATTGCTTAATTTTGATAAGGAAAACTATTACTCTCTCCTATTCCTAAAAGTACCAAAATGAGAAGAGGAAAAAAAAAAACGTGAGTAAAATCTATAATCAAAATCACACGCCTACAATCAACATCTGGAACGTGACATGATGAAAAGCAAATAAAGTTTAGAATTTGGCATATTGTTCGTATATTATGGAATGTGATTGAAAGCCATACGTCATAAAACTCGGAGTTCGTCTAATGAACCGACTAATTGTGGGATTAATTACACCGCTTACTAGAGGGGTTCAATAAAATCGGACAAAGTCCCATATGAACTAGGCCAATAGAGAATTGATAGCACGCGGGTGAGAGTCGAACCTCCAGATCATATGAAGTGTGTGTTTGCAACAAATACACACTAGACATTGATATGTTAAACCTTGGGGGTTTGGCAAGCGGGAATGGAGAAAAAAATAAGTGTTTGTCCTCCATAAGATCGCATGTTTCAAACCCGCGGAGGCCAACATTCCAAACTTTGGGACAACTGTAGGGTTTTGTCCAGTCATTTAACTTTAGGGCTCTGAAATCACTCGAGGTGCCCGCAAACTTACCGGAACATCTGATTATAAAAAAGACATTGATTTGCTGGCCTTCTTTACTTCCCAATTGTACCAACTTTCCAGTCATTTTATTAGAAGCTAAAGACAGAGCTATTTGCTTCTTTGGCAGAGAGCCAAGTTAAAGTGTGTTTGGCCTGTTTAAACTGGCCTACGACTACAAAAACCCTGCCCCTAGCCAAAAATGGACAGGGCCACTGGAGCAAATGAAAGGGCTTCTCCCAAAATTTGCTCATTTGAGAAGGGAAAATATTAGAGCAAGTGAATTGGCTTCAATATGCTAAATGACCCATTGATTGCTTTAGTACTTTTGTTCCTTTTTGACTTTTCCCCCTAGGAATTTATGGAGATATGAGAAGTTATCAAGTTTTACATGGAAATTACAACACCAAACAAGACCCAAACTTTATCATTGATCATTGGAATTGCGTGTAGCCAAAAATGACATGAAAGCTGCACGATTGGTTTTCACTTTTCTTCAATGAGATATGCAATAAAGAAAAAAAAGAGAGTATAGAAACAACTTTCGGACGCAACTATATTCGGAGCTGTCTCAGGTATGTAGGTCGACGTGCATTGGAGGGCTCTAGATGCAGTTGTGTCTAGAGTTATGTTTTAAAATTTTGTTCCTATCCTTGCTCAGAAACAAAACGTTAAAAATTCATACAGAATTATGCGACTGCAGTGTGAGTCTGTCATTTTAAACTAAAAAATCATCATTATCTGTTAATGATCAAAAACTATTTTCCCATGCTATTATGGTGAAAAATGGTACAATGGATGTGTAGTGTGTACGTTATGTACTCCCTTAAATCATCTTGTAATCACAACATTATTGCATAAAACTCGGTAATTTTAGTGTTAAATTCAAAACTTTTGTATATAAACTCATGATATTCTGAT
Source organism: Rhododendron kiyosumense (assembly GCA_019656275.1). Classification (NCBI taxonomy): domain Eukaryota; kingdom Viridiplantae; phylum Streptophyta; class Magnoliopsida; order Ericales; family Ericaceae; genus Rhododendron; species Rhododendron kiyosumense. The sequence goes on from BPLS01000135.1 coordinate 52,212, forward strand.
AGTACATTTTGTACGGAAGTGATGGAAGAATATTGGCATTTTTCATTTCTAAAGTAAATTTGAATAAGACGAAGGGGTTGGCTAAGTGATTGTGACACTCCCTTATCAGGTAAAATGTCTGGGTTCGAATTTTATCGCTATGAGTTACAGCACCCCTTCCCCTATCCCCTCTTATCGATTGACACAAAAAAGAAGTAAATTTGCATAGTTCCACATTTGAGAGAGAGAGAGAGATCCACTCTTACAAAATTGAATTTCTGTGCAATTGTATGATGTTTTTGTAACGACCCGGCTTCTCTTGAACTACAAAGAGGTTTCTGCCATTTTATCGTAGACATTCATCTTTGCATTTAATGGTTCAAATTAAAAAAAAAACTCTTCTAGCGAACGGCACTCTGCAGTCTAACAAGAGACCGCAAAGAAGCCAGATTCTTTTTGTAGCATGGAATGGAAAAAGACAAGACGACACCCTTTCAGATTTCTAAAGGCTATATAAAACGTTAAGTGATCACTTGGTGAATTATCACACCAATTATCCTTAAATTAATGTTAGACAAAATGCAATTGCTAATTTGCTACCCCTTACCTGTCATCGAAGGGAAAACCTAATTGTGAAAAATGTACGTAGTATTTGGGTGTTCAAAAAAATAAAAAAAAAAGGGTGGAAATAGGGCAATGATCTGTTTTGAAAGCCGGATTGGTGAGCAAATCGATAATGAGCTCAGGTAGATAGGTCACCCGTTCTTTCGCAACCTTGATGCCATTCTTTCGTAATAATGGTAATTTACGAAATAATGCATAAAAAATAAAAGAATATTACTGCTATGAATTTAAAAATTAAATGTATTGATAAATACACCAGTTTAGGTCAACTAATAAGTGTTGGAACTTTGAAAGTTGTAAAAATTAAAAGATGTATTTTACTATAGAGACGCGCCGTCTCTGTTTCAAAACGGGTTTTAACTATTTATTTATTAGGAATACAATTTCAACCTAAAAAATATTGAGTTCAATATAATCTAAAAATATATAATATGGATTTTGTTTGAAAGATCTCAATGAGATCTTTTATATGGTGCAAAAAAAATCAAAAAATTATTTTTTATTTATATTATTTTTGAGTTTGAAAATGAAAAAATATTATTTTGAGTTAAATGACATGACTATAGTGAAGAGATGGTTAGAGTCCCATAAATATGGGCCCACCCAAGTTGTTTTTGGAGTTCTCTTGTTTTTCTTTTTTTCTTTTTCTATCTATTATGAGTAATTCGATTTAGACTTCGCACCTGGTCTTCCACCGATCATGCAGCGTGGAGACAAACAATGAGATCTATGAATTGTATATTGAATTCGAATTCAGCCATTAGAACCCCCACAAAAGGAGAAAAATATGACTTTAGGACAACGAATGACAAACTTTCGTGGATCTCACATGCCCATTTTTTTTTTAACTCTAACCATGTACTATATTTAATAGTTTGTGTTGATGAATTTAATATGTCATCGCATTTCTAATTGCCAGTGTTCTGCAGTTGCTGTGGTATAAATCACCAATGCTTAGTACTGCTTTGACCAATAATTACATAACCACAGACACTTTACACACAAACTCATACTTTTTGGTGGGTCCCATACACATTAGAGGTGTAGTGTGTGTGGGTTCCAATGTGAATATGAATAGAGTTTGTGTAAATTATTGTATAAATGTTTGTGATTGTATAATGATTGTTGCTTTGACCGTCTCGACGGTTTAACCGGTGGACCTTTTTTTTCTTCTTGGTTTTTACAAAATAGAGCTGTTATATGCACGAAATGATTTTGGATGGTTGACTAGACTGGAACATGGACGAGTCAATGCTTCAATCGGTTGAACCGGCCTATCTGATCCGGTTTTGAATACATTATAAATAGAAGCATTATGCTCAGCCATGAATTTATGTAGTGGTACGTAATGTAGGTGAGTAATTATTCAGTAGTTTCTTAGCGCATTCACATGGTGCTCTAGATATATATCATTAATCCAATACCACATAGTTATGTATGATTCATATACTTAGCCATAGGCCTCATGAAATTCGTGGTGTTAGAGAGAGCACCACGTAACCGACCACTGAATAATTGAATAAGTACACGCTGTGGATGCTTTCTTACGGAGGCGAAGTGTAAGTCGGACAGAATTAGGCTCCGTTTGTTTGGGCGTAAAATATTTTACCTATTTTTCAGTGTTTAGTTGGGTAGAAAATTAGGAAAATATTTTACATGTAAAACATATTCCATCAATTGGATAAAAATGACTTACTCTTAAATCTCCCGTAAGTTATTTTTCAAAATGAACCCAATGCCCTTTTACTGCAATTCTCACTATTCAGTTTCCTCGATCGTCAATCATAACCCACGTTCAATTCCAATATTCTCAGATCTCTCAATCGTTTAAGGCCCCCCCCTCTACACTATTTTTTTGATTTCTAAAAATATTTTCAAGTGTCAACTAAACACTGAAAAATAAAAATTTAAAATTTATTTTCTAAAAAAATATTTTAGATTGAAACAAATGGAGCCTAATTAGTGTTGAGCAATAGACCGATGATCAATTGCTTGAGAGTTGAGCGTTGCAATGCTTAATTATTTTGGGTATAGTATAGATTGCTTTTTCTCTCCTCAGTTTATGTACTTATTAGGCACATTGATGAATCACGTATTTTTTTGTACTATGTGATTGTTTCGGGTTTTCGGATGATCATGTGGATCGAGCCATCTTATTCTTGACTGACAAGTGGCCGGAGTCTTAGAATCAGGGCCGGCCCCGGGGTAAGCCCCGCAAGCCCTCAGGCTTGGGCAACCCCCCGGGCCAGGGCAACCAAAAAAAAAATTTTAAGTTAGGTATAAATATAAAAAAGTTCTCATAATTTGCACTAACTGGTTGCTTGGCTGAGCGGCTAGTGCATGTTCCAAGCGCTCCTGGCAAACCAAGTTCGATTCTTGGGGAATCCACTGCCGCCTTTTATTTTCTCCATTTTCTACCTCTTTTTCTTTTCCTCTCCCTACACCCCCACAATATTAGGAAAATAATATACTTTCTCCATTTTCTACCTCTTTTTCTTTTCCTCTCCCCACACCCCCAAAATATTAGGAAAATAATACATATTACTAAAATACTTTGTTGAAAATTTTTTATTTAACAAACACAATGTGAAGTAATATATAAGTGATATGTTTTTACATTTGATTAAAGAAAAAAATCAAGCTAACATGGTTTTTTGTTTTTACTTAGACTACCATTTTGCAAGAGAGGTTAAGTAGTTTGGCTATGATTTCAATTGAGATTGAGGTGTCATTCCACGAAGAGCAATTTTGGGCCTTTGAAACTTTTTTTTTAACTTTTTACGCTTTTTGAGACAGGCTATTCTTGTCACATATATCAACTAAAAAGCCCAAAAGGCCGAGTAACAAAAAATTAGAGCAACAGGCCCCAAGTTCTTGAATAAGTAGAGTATGATGACTGAATTCATAAATTTGCTTCAAAAAATGCAAGAAGTATTTTTTTTGAATCAGATCGTGCTAATCATAAAGCGCTATAACCGGGGTTACTTGCGATGTTTGTTTTTTTGATGTTATTCAATCTAAAGGAACATTGAAACTTTGAATTTTTTTTTTGTACTTGTATTTTTTTAATAAAATTTTGTATGACTTAGTAATAAGTGGGCAACAAAGCATGAAATTGGGCTTGGGCAACCCAAATGTCGGGGCCGGCACTGCTTAGAATGCTGCATCGCTCTCGCTATGATGTCGTCTAGTTCTGAATCTAGATCGAGCCATTGTACTCTTGACTGACAAGTGGAGTGTTAGCATGCATGCTCCATCTCTCGCTATGATGTCGTCTAACCCTGAATCTGTTTAATCTTTGTAATCACTTTTCAAGGTTTAATAAAGTTTTTTCTTCTCCGTTTGCAAAAAAATAATAATAAATGTCTAGACATTATACACACGTGCATAACGAAGGTGTAACTATTCTAACACAAATAAAACGTGTCGATGAAAATCTGCTTCCAGGTATATAGTGTCGTTAATCATGTCTAGATAACGATGTTTAATTAGTACTACTATTTATAAGTCAAAGGTTGTTTTCCTTGTGAAAAGATAGGTTAAGTGTGTGTGAGAAAGCAAATACTGCGTTTTTGTTTTCCATAAGGTTGCATGATCGTATCCCAGCAGGAAGGGCTAATCATTCAAAACCTTGAGAGCATCGGAGAGTTTGCCCGGTGGTTAACTTCAGGATCTTGAAATTAGTTGTGGTGCGTGAAAGCTGGCTCCAACATCTAATCAGCAAATTAAAAAGGGGGACATGAATGAAACTTCCAATATAGTGTTACGTAGTTACGTAGCTCACGAGCACTCCAAGAAATTAAAAGTTTTTCTTCAATGGTTAGGTTGGTGATAATAGTGAAACATTTGTCCAGGACTTCTGGTTAATATCGAAGGAAATGTGTTTTTTTAGACAATAGGATATTAGGGGTTAGCTGTTAAGTAGTTACAATAGAAGTCGAGCACCTCCTCCACAAGGACTCGAACTTAGGATCTTTCCCTTAAGAGGGATGGTACAACGGGAGTCGAGCACCTCCTTCACGAGAACACGACCTCAGGATCTCTCTGACTCTCCCTTAAAAGGGAGAGTAAAGAACCAACCACTGTAGCAGATGGTGTTCTTTTATCAAAGGTAATGGTGAAGCATAATTTCAATTTGATTTGTAATTAACTTCGCCGTAATTGGAAGAACAACAATTGGTATACATGGTTTTTTTTTTTTTTTTTTTTTAAATATCACGGGCTTGGATGAAGCTAAACAAGTTAATTAATTGGGGTGCTTATTTTAATATCACGCAGTAGGGGTGTACATGGTTCGGATTGGTCCGGTTCTCTATAGAACCAGTAACCGGACCATTTCAAATGGTTTTAGAAAATAGAGAACCAGAACCTAGCTAATATATCATGGAACCTAACCAGAACCAAACCATAAGACCGGTCCGGTTTTGGTTCGGTTCCGGTTCTATCCAATAAGCATCCAAACACTAATTCACAAAATATGAACTAATAAAATTAAAGAAATAGGAAGATAATCTGCTGGAATAGGAAAGGAAGGAAGAAAATAAAAGCTTTCCTAATAAATGAAATTTCATCTCTAAATAAATTAAGTTTAGTAAGGAAAATATTAACTTACCAAATTCAAATATATAATTAATTACACACACATGTATATCTATATTTATTTTAGTTTTAAACGGTTCGGTCCGGTTCTAACCACGGTTCATTAATTGAGAACCAGTAACTGAAACAAAATTAACGGTTCTTATTTTTTTGGAACCATAACCTAATCGTAGAACCGCAGAACCGGACCAAATAGGACGGTTCGATCCGGATCGGACCGGTTTTACGGTTCGGGCGGTTTTCTTGGACACCCCTATCACGCAGTATGGTAGCTAGGAGATTTACATTCAAAAAGTTACAATAAACACAAATCACGTGACACCCGTGATCAAAACTAAATCAAATTCGATACACAACGATCCTACGGGGATTCGGGGAGCAAGCTTTGATCGGTTGACCTCTCTGAAGATACTAGATGGTGATTGTTTTATATTTTCTGAGTACCATGAAATTAAAACAATAGCGTTCACATACCGATCTATACACAATAAAAACAAAATCTTGTTCCAAAAAAAAAAACACACTGTGACATTGGGAAATATATATGGCCACAATTAATAGCAATTAATTAATGGTTTTTTCATAAAATGCTATTGATCTTACAGAGTCACATCATTTTTTTGTTGGAGCTTTACAATCAAGTAATTCGATCTTTCACAACATGTTAGACGTGCCATATTATCTCTTCAAGATAAGTTAGCTTTCCTATCTTTTCTTTTCTTTTTTCCCCCCTTTTTGTTTGATTAGTTACTTAAAAGTTTACTTAGGATAATTCGTGGCCGTCTCCTTTTTAATTATTTGAACAATTTTTTTGAGAGATCACCACAAATTGACAACTTGTTGTCACTTCTCAGCTCCAGTGAAAGTAAAAAAACTAGTAGCAATTAATTGAAAAGAAATAAAAAATCTTGTAACAGAACCTTAACATTCATGAATCATAATAGTACTTTAAAAATAAAATTAAAAAAGGACAAAGTCCACATTGACACCCGGTAGGTTGAGACTTTTGGGTTATGTGTGGCTACACAATTTATGATTCAAAAGTGTATGTGCACATAACACTCCTGTGATTTATGAAGTGTGCACATAATACCTAATTCCATCTATTTTAACGGAGGCCGGTGTATCTCACATGCCTCTTAAATCTAACCAAAATATAATCCGAGTCATTCATAATATATCAATCATAAAATAGAGGATCTCTGTAAAAAATCAATTTGATCAGACATCAATAACTCAATGATCTAATTCGATCTTGTTCAAATGAATGATGATTTAAATTTGAATTTTTTTAATCAATCCGATTCGACCGAGGTTTTCATTTTTTGATTGACTTGAATTTTGCTATGGATCGGATGTAATACTCGTTAAGCTCTAAAATATCAATGGTTCATATTCAATTTTTAGTACAGGGGAAGGATTGGTTAATTTGTTTTTGATAATCAGGATTGGTTAATTAGATTCAAGAAAGAAGAATAAAGGGAGAAAATTATGGCATATCAGACTTTTAATGCGCGCACGTCACACCTGACGTTATATCATGGACGAAATTGGATGTTATATGCACACTTCACAAATCACATGGGTATTATATGTACATTTTTGAACCATAGGGAGTATATCCACACGTGACGTAAGCCACAGGGGGACAAAGTGCATTGACTTTGCCCAAAATATAGGAAGAACATGTTTTTACTCTGTTTCTTATTAAAAATTGAGAGGCTAAGTGGTGGGGTTGAGATTTTGCGAGTATCAACATTAGGAGAGTTTAAAGGCATAACTAGAACATTTTTATTTTTTATTTTTTAATTTTAAACTTTTTTCCTATTGTAGCGATTTCATGCATGTCACCGTCTTCCTCAATCCGCGGGTCAAAATTAAAAGAAAAAGAGCTCGGAAGAACACTCTGTAATGGAGTAACTCGGATTTAGTATTCACTTCATAAAAGCTAGATACAATGGCGCAGGAGAGAATCGACCAACCACGTAAAATAAAAAAAGTTATCCAGTGAGGGAAAAAAAGGGAAAGAGATATCTGGCCGGGTTACAGAGGAGTCCTAAATGGGAACTCTGGAAATTACACAAAAGGGGGGATTATATATAGTTGCTTGACATACAAACAATATATAATTCGTCAAAGGAAAAGTAATACATACCCAGATATTATTCACAGATAAATGCATGGAATACGGTCTGATAACGTTGCATTCATTTTGGACGAGACGCGCGTCTCCACCAGAATGCATGCAACGTTATCAAACTGCATTCTAAACATTTTTCCCAGGTACATATCGTTTCGGTGTTTTTAGTTAGACAGACACTGGGATTTCCATATTTGGCCTAGCCAGCGGGAAGTCTCCGGTCATGCCACATCCGTTTGGAAAAGGGACCACCGGACAAATCATTGCTCTGAGCTTTGCGATGTCGATCACTTGTTCAGCTGGTTCAGGCTGCTGCTGCTTCTTCTCCTCCTCCTCCTCCACCACCACTATCACTTGGTTTTTCACTTGTTCAGCTGGTTGTATTTTCTCCTCCATAACAACTTTCTTTGTTTTGTTCTTATAAAATGCATAAAGCAACATCTGAACAACACCAAAGAAGAAGCCCAAGATATTGGGAATCTGTATATTTGAGAAAAAGAAAAAAAAGGGTCCTTAGTTGGCTGATGGGAAAATAAAATAGGAATAGGTTACGCGCGGTAGCTTTATTGTGGTTGGCACACTTACAGCAATGTTATAGTCGTTTATTAGAAGGCCGTAGAAGAACCACATGACCGCGTTGAGCGTGAGAAAAAAGGATAAAGAAAACGGCATGAACTCCACGCTCTTGGTTCGTATTACTTGTTTCTGCAAATGAAAATCACAAAGAATCATGAATAAGGTAACAGAAAACAAAACGACGCCTTCACCAGGATAGATATAGTTTTTTTTTTTTTTGTGTGTGGATTGAGTTGCATATATATTTACCAATATGCCGAGAGGTGCTGCAAATACGCTCACAGAGAAAAGCAGGCAAATCCAACCAACAATTTGGACGCGTACTGGGCCTTTTAAAAAGTGAGTTGTGATGAGGATCAACCCGAACCCTCCGATCATCGACACAAGTAGTGTCCCAGTCTGAATCTGCATTTTTAGGCCAAACGTAAAATATCAGTCGCGAAACTGAAAGATTAAGGAGAGAAACTATATACTATATGATCTTCTAATATTAGTTCCTAATTTCTAACCTTCTTGGGCGCATAAAAGATGAAAACTCCTATATAAATAGTCTCTATCAAGCAGCCGAAGGCGTTGATGGTGATGAGGAGGGTGGCATTGGTCTTGAGGAATGCGTAGTACATCAACAGCATGGCACTGAACAAGGCAACCACGTACGGAATGGACTGGAATCCTTCCGTCGATTTCTTCTTGCGTATTTGGTAAAATGTCGGCCTGAAACGAAGATTAAAGAGCGTTAAAGGGTTAAACACTCCAACGAGCCAAAGACTAATTAAATCGTATGAAGTGGGCCGGGGAAAGTGAAAAAAAGAGAGCTAGAGAGCAGATTAATCACTTACAATGGTGAAAGGAACACGAAGAACGAGATAACGTTGCCTATTAATAAGAAAAAAAGAAGGAAAGCAAATGCAAAATTGTTAGATATGTGTATTTGCTCAACGATAGGTTATAGGGAAAGGTTGCAATAATAATAATAATAAATAAAGAAGAACGTACATATATGGTGGAGTTCCCACCATTATGCATTGGGTATGTCTTGCACCACTTACACTATTATATACAACATATAGTCAAGGGAGAGAATAGATATCTAGTAAATATACATGTCCAAGTTGGAAAATAATCTTAGAGCCAAATTAACGTGAAAAAAAATCTCCAGAATAACTTGATCGATCTCTCGACACTTCTAAAAATGAGACATGCAAGAGTAATTCGTGTTTCTGCTTACGACGAACGGGTCATGAACTATATCATATATATAGGTATGAGAAAAAATCCTGTGCAAAAGAAGATGTTTGTATGGTATTGCCCTACAAATGAAAGAGTAGAACAAGAAGTAGGAAAAGAAAAGGTGGCAATCTATACCTAGAAGGCCAAATACGAAAGCCAAATTGTGACTAGAGAATCCTCCCATCTCTCTCTAGATTAAAATATCTCTCTTCTCTCTCTAGCTAGATAGTTTAATAAAATTTCTCTTCTTGCACAAAGCACATGTAGCAAAGAGTTGAGTTATGAGCTCCCTTTATATAGAGAAGGTAGCGTGGGACTCTGTAGCTTCTTCTTGAGTATGGAGGAGGGTCAATATGGAAACCAAACAAAAAAAAATCGAGTGCAACGATGACACCGTCTTACGCGTGGTGTCATCAGTCGATGAATTTTATTTCGAACATTGATGGGTTATTGTTGTTATCTAGCTCCCACTTACTCAATTATGTAGCGATGATTACTTCGACACGAGGTGTTTTATTAGTTGGTGATACTATTAGTATTGGGTGGAGTAACCATGATATGGACGGAGCAGTGTTAATTTGCAAATGTTATAATTTGTCTATGTTTTTAACAAATTCTCACATTATTATCCCAAAATTAAATCAAATCTTAGATTGCCACCACTAAAACTTTGTATGGTATAATTCATCATAAGTTGCTTTTTTTTTTCCCCCTTATATTTTGCCCCAAAAAAAAATAAATTTTACACTGTGCTAAAATTATTTGAATTACCGCTTTTCCTTCTTCTATTGTTTTGAAAACTCTGGCCTAGAATGTTTTACCTGACTACAATCTAAACGCACGCGATGCATATGCAAGTGATGAAAAATTTGCGGTTTCATATATGCAGAGTCCTCAATTGAAGAGATCGACAAAAGAAGAAAAAAAATGTAAACTGCCATATATATTCACTCACCCGCATGCGCATGCCCTTCTTTATCAGAAATGATATGAGTACAGCAAAACTGTACAAACAACTTGCACAAATCCATTTTGGATTCATTTCGGGTCTCACAAAGATGATTGGAGGTGCTTATTTTATTCAAGATTTATTTTTTAGCGTCCTAGTAAAAAATCATCTCAATCCGATATCGGTAAAGGCATTTACAAATCATCCAACTTTGTTTCAGAATTTAGAAGCAAAGTTGGATGATTCATAAACACCTTTACCGATATCGGATTGAGATGATTTTTCAAAGGGATGCTAAAAAATAAATTTTGAACAAAATGAGCAATTTCGATCATCTTTGTGGGATCTGAAACAGGTCTAAAATGGATCTGTGCAAACTGTTTGTTGTACCTCTAGCACCTCTGCTTCTTTATTGATGACTAGTGTTTATCCGTGCCTGCGTCACTACTCACTCCAATTGAAATTGAAATTACCCTTTAAATCTTGATAGTGGCTCAACTTGATGGCATTTTTTAATAAATTTGTAAAAATGTGGGTACTTTCTTAAGAGAGTTAGAGCACACATCAACGCTTGGATCAAATGAATCTCAACTCTTAGATCAACTTGTGTTTGTATATATGTGATCCCCACACCATTGTGGTGTGTTCTGGGCAGTTTGAATTCATGGATGTTTATGTAAGAAGCAAAATATGAGCCAGTTTCAAAATAGTCGTTCACTCCATGAAAGAAGTGTTCCCTCACATAAAAGTATTAGCTAGGGGCGACGCTACGATACTCTCCTATTTAGATGCAAAGGGTATGCACTCCTTGACTCGTCTTGAATTCGTAACATTTCAGCTATATATAGAAACTCATACCATTAGCGTAGCAATTCATAATATCTGCAAATAAATTCATGACACTACATTTCCTCAAAAATTCGTAACCAAAAAAAAAACATCATAACCTATTTACGTAACAAAATCAAATGAGACAGTATTGTTATTATATGAATTTATGTGCAAATGTTATAAAATATATGGCGAAGTTATGAATTGAAGATTAATGTTCTAAATTTTACCCAAAATTTTGATGATCAATCCAAGGTGATTCAAATTAATTTCAAGGAGGTATATATATACCGTACACACCCATAATAAAAGTGTGTTTTTTGTAGAATTCCCCAGAAATAGATATTTCCTCCAATTGCACAGTAGCTAGGCACTAATTAAAAAACTTTCTATTAAAAAAACATTCTTTTCTTCCAAAAATAGATATTTATTCTTTACAGCTACTCAAGAGATTTTTTAACCCACTTAATAATATCAAAAACGTGCTTTCCTTCTCTCCTTCCTTCGCTTGTCTTGGTTTGTTTTAACAAGAGAAGACAAAAACTGTAAATGGGTAGCGATTTTCACGCTACCTTTATTTATCATCCGCGCTCCTGTTTTTTTTTTTTTTGTCCTTATTCGTATGAATTTACTTTGTTACCCTTTCAAAAGTTCATCTTTCCACACATGAATTGGCGATATAGTAAAATCCCACAAAATAAATACAAAAAAAGTAGTGTGAATAGTCAAAAAGGGAGTCTTAAAATCAATTCTCTAAATGCATTGAATTTGCCAAATCATTAATTATTACTACGTACAGTTGAGGAGTACAGCCCAAAAGCTTAAAAAATTGTAAATTTTTTTTTTTTTTTATAAAAAAAGGCACTTTCCGGGGTGTCACCCACCAATATTCCAATTAGTTCAAGGGTTTATTTTCTTTTTATGGAAGAGTTTTTCATTTTTGAACATCTTTTTATGAAAGAGTTAAGATCCCTCCATCTTAGCCCTTAAAATTGTGCTCCTTCTCAGCACAAAAACAATTAATTTTAATCCCAGGCCTGAAATGATCGGACGGCCAATCTTACGCCATGTAGGATCAATAATACAGTGGGGGGCCACCCCTGTGGGACCCATCCCATATTCATGCTCCCATTGAGGAAGGTTTAATAGTTAAGTATAATCCAAATTTTGTTTTAATCATTGTCAACGTCATGTAATCAAGATCATGTTTCCTAAGCTTATCAGAAATGTGGGCTACATTTTTGCATCACGGAGCATCCATTTTCGACATGGTTCTATCTTGTTTTTTTGTTTTGTTTTTTTTGGAGACGGTAAGGGATGTCCGGGTGAATTTATACGCATCTCGGCTAATTCTCTCACCGGTCCAGTCAAAAACAGCTAGTCCACGCCGGTACTAAAAAATTCACAAAAAATTAATACTTTTTTGTGACCTCCCTCAAGAATTAAACCCTAACCAATTGCGTTACCCACAAATTCACTAACCAAACAGACTAACTATGAACTGTTTTATCTCGTTTTTGTGAATGGTGACATGGCGGGTGGACATTACATATTTTCTTACGTATCGGCACCATGGCCATACAGTTTGGGCTTTGACGGGCAAACCAGCCCAATTTACGTTTGTATGAAAACTACTATAATACACACTTTTTATTTGGGTCGGTATCATATGCACTCTCATTGAAATACACAAAAATGTTACGATTCCCAAAATATTATGAATCTATTGTTAAAAAGTTATGAATCATATTGATGAAAAGTTACGATACGAAATACAATTTTATGAATGACCGGTCCTACGAGTAATTTTTTATGAGGTGGCATAATATAAACCACACAATAGTTACATATGGTACACATCTTGAAGGGGTGTATTGAAGACTTTCCCTTTTATGTTTGTTAGTATGCCGGCTGCGTTCTCTTGAACTTAACTTAAATATGCGAATTTTGTCCTTATTTGAATTTTTTTTGCATTTGTTAGTTTTGCGTCAAACTTTTGTGACTTATTAATTTGTCTCGACGAGAGAAATCGGAAAAGTAACTTATTTTTGCTAAAAAGTGATTACTTCTCAAAATACTTGAGTAAAAGTAAATTATTGTTACTTTTCCAATTCTTCTCGTCGAGATGAATCCATAAGTCACAAAAATTTGGCATAAAATTAATAAATGCAAAAAAAATTCAAATAATGACAAAACTTTCAGATTTAAGTTAACAAATTACAAAACTTTGTAGGGTTTGTTTATACGGGGCTCTTATCTTGCCTTTTTTTTTTCTTTCTAATAACTAAAATGTCTAGGTTAACTTACATAGTTTTTAATCGGCCCTCCGCCAGTGCAGAGTGAAATTGGTCTTTAAAAAATTAGCTAGTCATATAATTTCTGCCCCGACCACGATGAGTTATAAAAATTTACGGATTGTGGAGTCTCATAGTAATGCAAATTAAGCTATTTATGTCACAGATCTAATTGCTATATAAATACGAGTATTATTGGTATTTCTTCTGGTAATCTCTAACTTTATATCCTGTCAAATTTAGAGATAAATACCGAGTAAGTTCTTATTGATATCTGATGAATGAGTTGATTTTTTTATTGAAACTCTTAAAAACATGTTTTAAATTGATTGAACGGTTCTGCTAATTTGTGGGACCCATTTTTGGAGTTTTACCCACGCAAATGATCAAAGCCGTTCAATTTGTTTCAAATGTATTTTTAAGTGTTCTCGTAAAAAAAAAAAAAAATCAACTCATTCGGATATGGGTAAGTGTTTTAATCGGTTCATAGATCAGTCTGTTCCCGTCAATTATTTTACAGGATAAAATTGATTGAATTGGTCAAGCTTACTGATATTATTTTAAACGAATTAGTAAACGGCACCAATCATTTGCTTAAAACTCCGACTATTTGTTTTATGTCGAAATTTGAAGCGTTCGGCCGTCAGCGACTCAACTCGATACGTGCCTTCGTAGTTCAATGTACCAAGACAAGACTCCACTACCAACTTCTTCTCCTTCTTCTTCACGGACTCCACTACCAACTTACCCAGGTGAAACCTCAGACACCCTCCTTAATTGTTTATATAAAACGAAATTACTGGGAAACCGGTAAAATTTGAAAGTGGGTTAGGCGTCACGATAGTAATTTGCCCCTTTTATCGCGGGAAAAGAAAATTCAGTCTTTTCATCCCGATTTCATTTTTTATTACTCCTACAGAGTAATTAAAGATCGAACACAGTCAAGGGTTGCCTAGTAGTAAAGGCGAATGATTGATTTTGGAAAAACTTTTCTTAGTTAGGGGTTCGATTTTTTACTGGGTAAATACCTTGAAAGTAATTGGGGAGCTATGATTGGTGTGACCGCGTTAATTTTCCGCGGTTTGCGTTGCACAGTCAGATTCAATTGTAATTCGGCTGTAGAGTTGTTCCTTGATTCTAAAAAAAAAAAAAAAAAGTAGAGACCGTGAGGAGTGCAGTATATATAGGCTTTATGCAAAGGGCTTCGTTATCTCTTTCGCTGGGTACGTACGGACCCACGGGGGCGATCAAAAAGTGACGGACTTCATCAATTTGGGACCCCCGACGTCTTTTTATCGCATTCCTAGAACACTACGTGGAGATTTTTCATCAGCGTTTTTTTATGACATGATCCCAATGACAACTTACGCTCATCTTAATTGATTCCAGACCCAGAACTTAACGACTAGTGACGTAACTTGCAAGGTGCTTGGGGGGCTAGGCCACCCCAACTTTTTTGTTGTGCTTATAAGGTACTAATTCATATCTTTCTTCTTTTTTTTCCGACGGTCAAGGATGTCTCAACTAGCTTTGGCACATCTCAACTATTCTCCTCATTGGTCCGGTCAAAGACAGGTCATCCAGATTATGAGATTTACAAGAGATTTCTCTCTTGTGACCCCACACCAAATTCATATATGCTGTCGCGTATTTATGGGCTAATATATCTGATTCACGTGAGTTTTATATTTTCTATATATCAATTAATTATTAAGTTAGTTTTGAACACCAACATTTTATCAGTCGACTACTTAAAGTTCTGAATACCAACTCTTGCATTTGAGAATCATAAATTTTGGATAAAGGTTTAAACTTCAATATTTCGAAGCTATAAGAATTAACAAATGTTGGTTGCGTAGCTATTGTGGGGGGTCGGAAGCAACTAGCCCTAGCTCCAACCAATTTCCTTTCATTTTGACCACACTAAATTATAGTAAAATGATACCGTGCGGTAATAATACTATGTGTCGTCGAATGATTGATAGCAATAATACTTGAGATTAATTGTTTAATTTATTAAAACCATTATATATATATATATATATTTATATAACTTGAATGACTTGATTGAACAAACCAAAATTTCTTTCATAGTTTAGCCCCCTTCTGACTTTTTTTCCTGACTACGCCACTATTAACGACCCAAAAAAACTCTACCAACCTTAAAATTTAAAATGTTTGGATTTCGTGGGATTCAAATTTGCGTCATCTTGGACAAGAAGCCCCTAGATTTCTCCTCAATTTACTGCAAATTTTATGGTCGGAAAATCAAGCAGCCACGGAACGTGGAATTAAAGGGCAGTACGTGAGAGTGGGACCTTAATAATCCCACCAGATACCCTTCCTTTTAATCCCATGCAAAAATAAACGGTGAGATAACGTTCAAGTGGACCACTAAAAGGGAAAAGAGATTCCATGACGCGTGGCATTTAAAATCGCACGAAAAAACTTTTGATGTTAATCATGAGATTGTATTTTTTTTTTCTCTTATATGTACTAGTGCTAACCCGTGCCTACGGCACTATGCATTCCAGTTGGATGGAGATGGCAGTTGTGTGATTTAGGTGAAAATTATGAGCATTTAACTGGGAAGTAGGAGGATGCATTACAGCCTTTAGATCAAATGAATCTAAGTCATTCTAACAACTTGTCCCCACACCCTTCTGTAGACTAGTGCTAACCCGTGCCTACGGCACTATGCATCCCAGTTGGATGGAGATGGCAGTTGTGTGATTTAAGTGAAAACCATAGGCACTTAACCGGGAAGCGGGAGGATGCACTAAAGTCTTTGGATCAAATAAATCTAAGCCGTTTCAACAATTTGTCCCCACACCCTTCTGTTTTATAATAGAGATATATAAATTTAAACTCTAAAACAGAATAAATAAAAAGAGGTCCTACCGGGAGTCGAACCCAGGTCGCTGGATTCAAAGTCCAGAGTGCTAACCACTACACCATAGAACCGCTTGTTCTCTTTTTAGCTTAAAATATAATAATGTAAGTTACTGTCATTACTTTTGGCTTTATTAATTGCACAATGCGACAACTAACTTAAAAAGGAAATTTGACGGGTAGAAACGAGAAACGTGAAACGTAAAACTCAAAAATGCGAAAAAAGGTTTGGTTAAGGATATGTTAATTAACGGAGTTACACACTTGGAAAAAAAATAATGATTTGAAGAGCTTCACCCGACCCTATATTTAGATGTATACGTAAATTATTTGTACACGCGCGCTCGTATAATATTTATGAAGAACTCGATTACTCTTAAGGATGCTCAAGATGAATATCTTCTACATCATCAATTTCGCTCCTTTTTTTTTTAAACGGATTTCTAAAAGTCATTGGCCTTATTCGTTTAATAACTTTGGGTATTTTAGTTTTTGGTAGTGGGTGGAAAAGAAATAAGATAATAATTGGAGAGAGAGATAATGAGTGGAGAGAGATAGAGAGAGAAATGAAATTAATAATTGAAGAAATAGGGTAATGATTGAAAAATAAAGTTAAAAACAAAGTAACTATGTCAAACGAATAAAGCCATTATTGTCAGAATAGTTATATTACCACTTTAGAATAAGAGTTCAAATGATATATTTTTTCTCGACAAATAAATGCACACCGGACGACGTAAGGGAAGGGGAAATGGGAAGATATGCATTGGGCAACTAATATGAACAGAACTCCTATCCAATCAAATAAAGAACACAACGATATATTCATGACTATACAGGTAAATATGTACGACAAAAGGATATAAAACAAGCTAATAGTTGAGGAACGAGGAAACACCGACACAGTCTAATTACAATTTCAATATGCCCACCGAGACTCAGGTCGGCCTCCTAGACAAAGGAAAAAACACTAGCCAGTCATGTCAAGAAATCATTAATCAATAAAATTATTGAACTTTTTATATATTTTGAACCTTGGAAACATTATCAATTACCGGGGATTTTGATCTTAATTGGGTCAAGTCAAGTGCAACGTGTTGAGTTGTTGTGACACGGTTTCAAATCAATTTGCCTTCCGATCCCCCAATTTGTTGAGGATGCATGCGTACGTGTATATATGATATTGAGCTAGCCACGTGAATAGGCCAGTCTCTTGTCACAATAAAATTGGGGTACATTAACCTTGCGTTTTGTTATTTTCGTAACACATTTATGAATAGAAAATGACACTCAGCTTCCTACGAGGGCGCCTTCAAAAAAGCAAAAGAGCAGATGTCCATCCCTAACCGTTGGATCGTGATTTCGATGGTCCAGATCTATTGATGGTCATAAACCATTTATAACCGGTCATAAATGGCTTATGACCATCAGCAGATCTGGACTATTGAAATCAAAATCCAACGGCTGCCAGCGATGTTCGCACTTTTCTTATTTGAAAGCGCCCTCATAGGAAGCTAAGTGCAGAAAAGGATAATCAACATCGTCTAATCTCCGAATCGCATGTAAGCTAGTTTGTCTTAATTTCAACTAGAAAGCTCATTACACGGCTCTCCTGTACTACGTTTGGCGTCGCGCAGTATTCTCCCATACTTGGAGGAGGGTGTATGTAAGATCTAAATTGTCTGGCGTTACAATATCTTGTAAAATCTACGGTGAAATGAGTGTCGTACGTATACATGCTAAAAATAGAAACCATTTTAAATGATTGGAACCAATATTCATGTGCAACGTGTCACTCCCACAATTAACACGTAAAAGATTGGAAATGGATATGACCCGTTAAAGAAAAACATAATAAGTTGAGAGAAAAGATTTGATGGGATAACGGATCAAAAGCGCAAATATTATACTCTACGATAATCAAAGAAAAAGCTTCTTAAGGATGATAGGCAATTATTTTCTTATTAAAAGGAAAAAGAACAGATAACAATACCCTATGACATGCATACAAATTTGCTTCGTTAAGCCCCCCACTCAACAAGTTGCTTGGAAATCTTCCCAAGACAATATCAAATGAGCAAAATATCTTTTACAACATGATAACAATGGCCAGGATAGATGAACGAACCAAACGATTAGAGCGCGCAGTACACTGTTTGAGACTTTGAGTTAACTGTCTGCTTCAAACCTGGCTTGTTTATCGGACGAGTTGGTCTTCAACAACCTCTAATCAATGATCACGAGTCAATCTCGAGAAGTACGATTTTTTCAAGCATCATAAATTGAACGAACCAATTAAATATTACCTTGTTTAGGTATAATTTAAAGGCTTCATGACAAAAAACAAGAAAGGAAAATTTATAGAAATAGTCCAATTGATAACGTCTGTAAGCTAAAATGGACAAAAAAAATCAAATTGATGGCAGATATTATTAATTGGACCAACTTAGTACGAATTGCAATGTCCAAACTGCTATCAATCTAATTTTTTCCGTCTAATTTGATAGAAGTTATCAATTGGACCAATTTGGTACAAAAATCAAACTTGACAGTCAAAAGAGTTGTAACTGATACTTAGAGGATGAAATGAGACTCAGATAAACCTAGAAGGACCATTTATATAAATTTTCCAAAAAAAGGGGGATCAAGCTAATTATTAGTTTGTGTGTCTAAGGAACATATCTGAAACTCGAATAGCTTGGTTTGCTTTGCAGCTAACAAGGCTATTCCATCGCAAGTGAGTGGTGAGATTGGTCTCCTAAATTTAGTCAATCGAGATGCGCGTAAGTTGACCCGGACACCTGAATAATTAAAAAAAAAAAAACACAAGCGCTTTGTATTAAGAAGGGCTGTTTATTTCAAATCTTGGTTGAATGTTGGTACACCGGCCAAGTATTAATTAGTGGAGAAAACCAAGCCCAAAGCTCATTAAATTAACGGAAAAACGCGCTTACGGCTTACCATTGGAGAAGCCAGATACGCTAGGCAAAACTTAAGATTATTGTAATTAATCAAACAATATACTCCTACTTTAGGTGATTTGAACTACTAATTCCCTGCTACGTTGAACTGTGAAGTACGAGGTGGAGAGTTAATTAGAATTAAACAATATACTACTACTACTTTAGGTGATTTGAACTACTAATTCCCGGCTAGGATGAACTGTGGAGTACGAGGTGGAGAGTTAATTAGAATTAAACAATATACTACTACTACTTTAGGTGATTTGAACTACTAATTCCCTGCTAGGACAAACTGCGGAGTACGAGGTGGAGAGTTAATTAGAATTAAATTTGTTCGGTAAATGGACAAGGCTTCCTGTAGTGATCGAGTGTTGCACGAATTATGTCTTGTTTTGATGAGTACAATAGTATAAAGTTTAGCCTAGCGTATCTGGCTTCTCCAATGGCAATCCGTAAGCGCGATCGAGTTTCCGTCAATTTAATGGGCTTTCGGCCTGGTTGTCTCCACTAGTTGGGTGTACCAACATTCAACCAAGATTTGAAATAAACAGCCCTTCTTATATGGAAGCGCATGTTTTTGTTTTTTAAACACTCAGGTGTCTACTGTTCGGACCAGTTTACGGACACCTTGATCGACTAATTTTGGGGAACTAATTTCACCACCCACTTGTGATAGAATAACCCTTGTTAGCTGCAAAGCAAACCAAGATATTCGAGTTCCAGATGCGTTTGTTACACACAAACTAATTATTAGCTTGATCCTTCTTTTTTTTTTTTTATTGGATTCTGTTCAGATTTGATTGGATGGGAATTATGTTCGGGCTCTTTGCCTCTCTTCGGGCTGCCCAGGTAGTTGTCTATTTGGGATGCTAGGCTCGCGTCCTTTTTTTTTTGTTTTTAAATGTCAATTTCATATCATAGCAAGCCCGAAGATAAAGATTACATTGCGAAATACAGGTGTGCACCGAATTATCTACTCCGGGATTAATGGATATCCTGCAAAAGCAAATCAACACTAAGTGCCGATATGAGAATCTCATCCGGGACTAGGAAGAGAGAAATCGAAACGAAATCCCAGTACAAACCATTACACAAACAAAACAGATGCAATTAGAAACAACAAACAGATCACAAGCAAAAAGGCCGGCCGAAGACATAATCCTCCTTCACCCTTACCTGCAGCCATCTCTGTCGGCGCAAGGCCAGCCCTCGACAAAAATCAACCAAATAGGCACCCCTCCGGCCCCATGGACTGCTGTCCTTTTAGCACGCCGGCCAATCAAAGAAAACTCCGCAGCAAGCCTCCACTGCCACGGCAAGCTCCAACCATGCAATCGAAGCAAACCAAACTAGGTCCGGCCGGCTGAGCGTGGTCACGGCGACTGGTAACCGTCAAGAAGACTATCCGTTGAAACCCATCCACAACCCATACCAGAACACAAACGAAAAGGAAATTATTTGCCCACCACCACAACCTCACCAGATCTGGGGGAGACCTAAATCGGTACACAACCGGACTGGAAAAACTAGCTGGTAGGGGAGACGAAAAAAATTGTCGGAAAAGAAAAAAAAACCCTAACTCCAAAATGCCTCACCTTATTGTCTTCACGCAAGTGCAATTTTGTTCACTCTTTAAAAGAAAGTGAATATTACTCTATCTCTTATTAGTTGAAATGGTGTGGACCTCACTACAAAGTGATGTCATATTTATAATACAATACACTTTTTGGTAAGTATGACATTACTTTATGATGAGGTCTGCATCATTTTAACTAATAGAAAATAGGGTAATGTTCACCCTCTTAAGTGGAGAGTGAACAAAACTCAACCTCGTGTTGGTCGTGTGGGACTGCTTGTCATCGCGGTTGTAGTGTGGGGCCAATCGAGTTCCATGTTGGCCTCCTATGTGTCACGGGATCCGCATTTCATCCATTTTCATGCCACACGTCATCTCTCCCCCACGCCCAATGCGGGCCCAAGAGGCCTGGGCCTTGGGCATCACAAATATCCCAAATTTAAGGGGCTCTTCAATATTTTTACTACTTAGGTTTGAGTAGGACTCTTTCTAAGCTCAATAGAATTAAACAAAAACCCAATTAGAGGTAATAAGTTAACTTAACCTACCATCCCATAACCCAACCCAAGTGCCCAACCCCCTAAATCCCCATAATTATTTCCCTCAAAGTCAAACCAACGAATAACACCTCCGCAAGTTGACTATACCGGTTAGTGTTGCCAAGGGAGAAAGAAGTTTTTCAAAATTGAAATTTGTAACAACCCTGATTTTCGATCAGTAAAAATTTCGAATTTTTATTGATTTCTTGAATCTGCTTCGATTTACTTTTAAATTCCTGTAATTGTTGTAATTGCACTTTAGCCCTTCAACTTTCATTTCTTACACTTTAGTCATATTTAACAAGCCTAGATAGCTTCTAACCATCCGATTGGAGAAACTAAACTAGAAAGTCTTCTAGTCACCGTAAAATGACCATTTTGCCCCTCATTGGAACTTTTGACCATTTTGAACCCTAGACTAAGAATTTTAATATTCTTTTTCTTTTAATCAAATTGGTTTTATTCTTTGTCCATTGGATAATAATGGTTAGGGAAACTATTACCCATTGGATAATAGAATCCCATTTGTTTATATTAAAAGTATACTTACTTTAAAGTACATTTTTATTATTTTAATATTAAAAGTGACCTAATAACTATTATCCATTGGATAATAGAAGTTATGGGGATTTTTACCCATTGGATAATAGGGTGAGTCTTTCAAGGTACCATGGGATTATTAAACTAATCTTTTTCTTAAGCCATGTGGCATAGTACTTAATATTTTAATTCAAAAAGTACATGGTACTAATATTCCCAAATTACCTTTTATTATTTTTTATTGGGGATTCTAACCACCCATTGTACAAGTGTGTGTGTGTGTGTGTGTGTATATATATATATATATATATATATATGTGGACGGTTCAATGGACACCCTAAAAAAACACCTAAAAAAACACCCTAAATCTCAATCTCACAGTTCTCGATCAAAATTTTATGATCCGAACCGTTCAATGTGTGCAGAATGTGATTTTAAGTGTGCCCGCGAGAAATTAGCAAAAAAAATGACCGGAAAAGGCTTGATTTGAACAGTTTTTATTTGAACCGTTCAATAAAAAACTGTTCGAAACTGTTCGGATCAAGCCCTTCCCGGTCATTTTTTTTGCTGATTTCTCGCGGGTACCCTTAAAATCATATTCTGATCACATTGAGCGGCTCGGATCGTCAAAATTTGATCGGGAACCATGAGGTGTTTTTTTAGGTGTCCCCGGAACCGCCCCGATATATATATATAGTACTTGGTAGACTAAACTAATGCCCTTAGTACCATGTGATAAATTGGTTAGTTCATAGGAAATCTAGACTTAAAGGCTACTTGTGATCTTAAGTACAAAAAAGAACTACTTTTTTATTTCTTTTTCTTACAAGTATAACACATGCATATATGTATAGTGTACTTGACAAGGGGGGGGGGGGGGGCGGTTGGGAAGGGAGAGGAGGAAGGAGATTGTGGTGTACTTGGCCATTAAACCTCCATTGTACTCCAAATCTTTGAATTTGTTATTCTTCCAAGCAAATCTTAACTCCATTGTACTCCTTTGAACACCTTGTAATTGTTTAAACCCTTAGATCTTGTACAATTCTCATATCCACCATTCAAGTGATCCAAGAATCAAATCTAGTACACACCATAGCCATACAACCCTAGGATTCTCCTTTGATCTTTCAAAGATGGCTTTACATGTGTCAAATTTGAAGTAGAGAGAGAGAGAGGGGGGCCGGCCAAGAGAGAGGAGAGGGAGCCAAAGTTTGCCTATAAATAGCAAGTCATTCTATGCCTTGAACTCACACCTCAAGTATTGCTCTTCCTTCTCTCTAGAATTTCTAGTATTCTTGTCCAAAATTCAAGAACTTTCCTTGTTCTTGAGTGTTCTTGAGCGAAACCACCAAACCACTCACAAAACCACCCAACAATCCTTAAAGTAATTTAGTGAAGCTTAAGAAGTTGTTTCTAGGAAAAGAAATACAAATCTTTTCCTTTCGAAGCAATCCGAGGGCCGTTACGCCGCCGAAATCAAAACCGTCGACCAAACCACCGCCTAGAAGAACGGTAGAGATCCTTACCTATTTTTCAAGTAGTTAAATCCTTACTTTATTTTCGATAAGTAGTTTAAAAATTGCTACTTGAATCTCTACTTACTTTCCTAAAGATTAAAAAGTTACTTGATTGTAGATGAAAAAGTAAAATTGCATGATTATATCGTTTATGAAATTCAAAACATGCTATGTAGCTTAGATGATCTTGTTGTACTATTTCAAAACTTGATTGAATGCATGTTTGTATGTAAAGTCTCACACGCGGAATCTTGCATGAGAACGTAACACGAAAATCGAGAAAAGTAGAAACATGGCACCTAGGGTGTGTTTAACAAAGAAGTTGTGTTTTTCCAGTTGAAAAATATTTTCGAAACTACATAATGACCATTTCGATGGTATTACGTGAGTGTGTGTGTGTTCCAATGGGAATCCGGAATAGCGGAACCATTGTGAGGTTGTGTGTGTTCCCATGGGAAACTGGACTGGCGGAACCATGGAGAGGTATAGCTTGGTTATCCGCGGAGATGAGCCAATGTAAATGTGTGCCAATGGGAACCCGGTGCGGCGGAACCATTGTGAGGATATTCGGGAATCCGGAACGGCGAAACCGAGGTTGAGTGAGTTAAAAAGATGTTTTTGAAAAAGGGTAATAACGACATTGTTTACGACGAGTCGATACCAACGGTAATTACAAAGCAATTGTGAAAGTGTTAGCATTATTGTCTTTTTATCACTGCTTATGTGCTTATCATGTGGAAATCGATGCTAGTATTAGGATTTTACTACTGAGCCTTCGTAACTCATGGTGTTGCCTTGTGGTGACCCTGGCATATTATATGGGTGGCGACGCCGGTATAATATGTCAGAATTGATAGACGAACAGGATGAACTATTCACTTTGGAGCCATTCGGAGCCGAGGAGCGGGCTAGAAAGCCTAGAATGGAGAAGCAAGAAGAACTGTAATTAGGAACCCTAGATCCCTCTGTTATTTGAATAAAAGTACTTTTATAAGGTTTATGATGTAATAACGAGCTGGACTCGCTTTGTTTTTATAATAAAATATTTTATTTAACGTACCCAAAATTCGGAGCGTTACAAAATTAATCAAAAATTAGCTTAGATCAACCATATCATAAGAAAGACTAAATGAGTTATCCATATTATCAATTGAAAATGACTTGGTGAAAGAGGTGGATTATACAAATTTAATTGATACTTTTGCTTTTAGAAATGCAATACGAGTAATATTTAAGTCACACTCAAGCGTTCTTGAGATAATATATATTTGCTTATTTAGAGACTTTGTATTTTGTGTTCGTATGAAATGATTAGTAGAATATTATACTGGTTTGACTTTCTCGTATTGTGATTATTGTTATAAAAATTGTTAATTATTAACTCTTTAAGGGCACACTTTTTTTATTTTGCCTTAGACACTAAAAGTTCTTGGACTGGCTCTGCACGCCATGTGTCCCCCGAGTCCGTTGCCATGTGTCAGTGCCTTATTGGGCTGTCAACCGGTCAAGGAGTCAAATTTTCCTTCAGACGCTGACCCTTCCCAACACAAATATATTATGCACATTCTGAGGAGAATTTTCAACTCAATCGTGGAATTAAAACCGAATTGAATTATTAAAACTTACTCCACATAATAGCATCAACATCATTGTTATCGCATGAAGCCACCTGTATCCATCTGGTGTTGTACCTCTGCTCTGTTCTTGTACGAATATACCGCAAAATCACACAAAAGATACTCAATAAACTGATCAAACCTTTTTTATGTGATCATGTAAATGAAATTGTAGTACAAATGTTGTATTTGGATGGGTTTTTAAAAATTTTTGGGTTTGATTTTTGGGGTAATTAATCGAAAAAGAAATTAGGGTAATAAAAGGACATAATATAATCAATAAACGATATTCACAACTTCAACCGAATCAACCAAATCGACCGAATCAACCTTCATCGAACACAACAAGTAACTTAAGCCTCATACTCCGGTAACATGCCAAGCACCACCAAGGTCAAAATAAATCGCATACGCCAACAGGCCTTATGAAAAACAAATTTCTAAATTTCCTACAGGACAATCAATGATATCAATCATATCCCATTAATCAGGCAATCGTTTTCTGGATTCGGCGGGCTTGCACATATACCCGCTTCATGATTATCAACCGCACAAATATCTTGCAAATATAATGGCATTACCGGAGTCAATCATAGGATTAGCAATACAAAAGAGTAAAAACAGGGGATGATAAATAAAAATTACTCCGATGACTTAGAGTGTATTGTGTATACTTCCGGTACCTCAAATTTGAAGATCAAAACCATCAGATGTGTGGCTCCCATCTCATCGGACAATATCCCAAATTTTGACAATGATCGGACTTGAGTTCGATCCCTAATCCGTGTTGATCTCTAAGATCACGTCCTAACTTATATTTGGGTCCTTACCCAAAAAAAACTTATATTTGGGCAAAATGCTGGAGTACCGTTTTTCTATTTTTTTAAAAGCTTAGAAGTTAATACTAGGAATTTCTATTAAAAGAAATGGGGTGTTACAATAACTACTAGTCTTTTCAGCAGATCAGATCAGACAAATACAGGGTATTACAAAGATTGTCTCTAAAATCCGGGTAGTCGTTATTGGGTACTTTCGGAGTACCAAGTGACATTGTCACATAGTACTCTACACAAATCAACGATAGCAGCCATACAATGTGGTTCATTATTCATTGTCTCTCAATCACTCAACAAAAGTGAATGATAATCTCTCTACCGCGCATCAATAGTTGGGATTATACCACACAGACAACTCCTCGTGATACTTCAGAAGGGCTGAATAATTACTCCGAAAACTTAGTGCATCCATGTGCTCGTAAATTGACCGAGCACCCAAATACCAATTGCTGGCAGATACTACTACGTGCACCTGTACATTACCAATGGTTCTCGTTCCACGTTAAAAGAGACATCTTTTGTGACATTTCAGTTTTGTCCCAGATTGCGTGCAAAGAAAGGAAACAATCATATCCCATGAAATCTTATCCAATATATTATTCGATGAAATTTTTTTTATCAGCAAAAGAAAATTTTAATAAATCTTTAAAAAATATTATAAAGATTTAACGGATCACAGGCACACACCGGTAAAATGCTACCCGCGAATCAAACTCAAAAGAAGGCAAAGAGCCAACCAAAACACCACAGAAAAAGCAAAAACCGAAACAACCGCTGAACCAACACAAATATCATCGATGGAATTGGTGATATTTGTGGCGCACAACGTTAACTGCCTGCTAAGTGGTTCACTGTTGGGGATCCACCCGAATTCACCCAATTTCTGCTTCTCTTCTTTATTGCAAGGCCGACAGGACAATGGTTTACTCAACAGAGAAATCCAATGAATGTGTATTATATTACTCCCTCTGTCCCAAATTCTTTGTTCGGTCTGTAAAACGAAGTATTAAAAATAATACAATTTTTGCAAGAAAAAATCAAAAAATTTTCAACAACTTACTAGATATCAATGAGTATTTTTAATTTGTGAAAAAAGTTTGAATTTTTTCTTGAAAAAATTGTATTATTTTTAACACTCCGTTTTGCGGACCGGACAAAGAATTTGGGACGGAGGGAGTATGATATATGATATGTACGCACATACAATGAATGTTGTCGTTAACCATTTTTACCGTACGAGAGAAATGCTACAATACACAACCATATTTGTAGTAAACGGACATTTGAGTTAGGGCGCGGCTATTCGCAGCCTTTTATTTTCTCCCATAACCCACTATATTTCGGTAAGTGATTGTTGAAAATTATAAATAACATTTCGGTAAATAACTGTTGAAAACAAGATTATATTTCGGTAACTATATGTCGAAATTATGTTCAACTTTTGATAAACAACTACCGAACATGTATTTTCGGTAAATAACTATTAAAAAAAATATTATATTTCGGTAATTGGATGCTGAAAATGTATCTCAATTTCGGTAACTAACTGTCGAGTATAATTGAAAATTTTTAATGGGCTATGAGAGAAAATGAAGGGCCCTTGAGTTATTACTCCCATCAAAAGAGCAAAGTCCACTTTGACCCCTATGGTTATCGCCATGTGCGGATACCCCCCTCATGGTTCAAAACTAAGCACATAACCTACCTGTGGTTTTGGAAAATGTGCGGATAGACCCCCTGCCGTCATGTTTTCTATCCATATTAACGGATATAGCATTAAAAGACCGATATACCCTCATCATGTCCCTTGATTCTTTTTCTTTTTTTAAATCTAATCACATCATCCCTTATACCAAAAATTAAATCCAAACCGTTGATATTGTAAATTTTGGACGAGTACTACATCTATGTTAAAATTCAAGTCAATCAAAAAATGAAAAGCCCATGGTCGAGTCAATTTTGTTATGAAATTAAAATTTTAAATTTGAATCTATTAAAAATTAGATCACTTGGTTATTGATGCCTGATCGAGATGATTTTTTACAGAGATACTTTATTCTTTATTTAATACATTATGAACGACTCAGATTACATTCTAAAGGCATGCGAGATACACCTCCATTAATATGGATGGAAAACATGACATCAGGGAGTGTATCTGCACATTTTCAAAACCACAGGTAGGTTATGTGCTCAATTTTGAACCATGATGGGAGTATCCGCACATGGCGATAACCACAGGAGGTGAAAGTAGACTTTGCTCCCCATCAAAATGGGTAATTTACACCAACCTCTGTGAGGTTTCTGATAAATACATTGCACCCCAACCTTCCAACTTATTACGCCGGACTCCCTTGCAGGCAAATAGCTTAGCTCAGTCAAATTGACTCCGATCCGTAACATCCGTTAGTCCTCTGTTAGATTTGTGATTTCCAAGTTACTAAAAAATCTTTGTGTAGCTCCCATTTTTTTCTTAATTCTCCCTCCGGGCCGGAATCCATGGCTATATATACCAAGGAACTAAGACCATTGAGGACTAAATTGGCTGGAAAGTAATCGAAGCTAATTAAGAAACTTGGAATCAACGAATCTTCGGTAGACGAACGAAGTGTTATCTAACTAAGCTAAAGTTATAATATTCCCATTCAAGTGATGTTAGGGTACAATTAATTAAAGGTTGAGGGTGCAATGTATTTGTAAGAAGCCTCGGGGAGGTTGGCGTAAATTAGCCATTCTTTATCAAAAAGGAGTATCTGTTTGGCTAGTGCTTAGTATAATATTGCATCCTTTAAGATTGTAAATAGTACGAAATACCGAACACTTGAGTTATGCGGATCATATTTTTGGGGTTCGAGCTGCTTCCAGACGGCACCTTCCTAACTTGAGATTTCTCATCTTTTGTGTTAAAAAGTTAGGTGCATGACATAATGAACTTTCAATCCGAACCATCCAAAAATACTTTGGACGTGCGCGATTGACCTTTGTAAAGCCTTTTTTACGTAACGGTCGGCAAATAAGATTTTTTGTTTTCCCAATGTTCATTAAGCATTCTTGCAGTAATCTTTCACTCCGTATAAATATGGAATGCCCTTAAGCTCTGAGAATTATAGCATTGCTAATTCAAAGATACAGTGAGCTAGCTAGACAGGGTACCCTTTAGTGTCCTACTTATTTCTCTCAATCTTCGACCCTTTGAGTGCGAAAGAGGTCTAGAGATGGCCATTTTATCGATGGATGACCCATGGGTTTTTATCTGTGGTATTTTAGGTGAATTTACATCCATTTGAAAACTCATTTATTCGTCTTTTGTCATGCCAGACGCATGCTAGTCATGTCTCCTACCTGGCATGACACGAGCTAGCTAGGCGTTGCCCCCTTTTTAATATTGATCGAGAAAAAAAAAATCATCTTCTTTTTCTTTTCCTTGGAAGTTACTCATCGGAAATGGAATGATAGAAACGGTGTGTGTTTGCAATTTTCTTCCGAGGGCAGATTACCCCTAGTACAATAATGATTGATAACTATTTATCCATAGGCGTCAGGATAGAGTTAGATGGGGCTAGTAGGGGTCGTCTTTTAACTCATTTAATTCAATAGTAGGTTCATTAATATAATCTTTTGAATGAATTGAAATATAGCCTCACCCCCTTCAGAGATATAGCTCACCCCCTCTCTGTTTTTTTTTTAAAAATATTAATAGTAATAGCTTTAATATTTTTCGCTGTTTAATTACAATCTTTTGAAAAAATAAGAAGACCAACAATAATTACTTAAAGTTATGGGCTAAAATAAAATAAATAGTGTCATTTAATCAAATATATATATGCCTGATTTTAGTAGATAGGAGTAGAGAAACGTTAATACTTTTGCAATCTAATTAAGTTGGTAAGTATAAGAAACATGTTTAGTTTGATACGCATTGGTGCATGTTATTTTGTAATTTTTTTTGAGTTAATTAAAGTTCACATTGTTGTCTCTCTTTATTGTATTTTTTTATTGTGAATACTTGCTCTCCCTAAGTAAAAATTCTGGCTCCATCCATAGCCATAAATAAATTAAAAATGTGAGTGAAATTTGGGGATATATGAAAATTCACTACAACACGAAAGGCCTGTAGCGAGGATTTAGTTTTCTCGCCAAAGCACCTGATTTCCTTCAAAATGTTTTTGCGAGGAAAATTTCCTCTCATGCTTTCCTCACCTAAAAGTCGTTGCAAAAAGCATTTGTGAGGTAAAAAACTATTTCCTCTCCTATTTTGACACAACTGGCAAGGAATTTTTTCCTCACTAAACTAACGCCATGTTTACAAAATAGGCGACGAATTTTTTCATTGCCAATTATAGTTTAGGAGAGGAAATTTTCCTCGCTAAAAGTCTTGAAACTAAAAACAATAGTACAAGTTCTCAACTCCTTCGCTTCTGCACAAACTCGAACCATGATCTCCTCTGCGGAGGCGCATTCACTCCATTCATCACACCAACTTCCTTTCCCATGAAAACCTTTGTCTTTTTTTTATATATAAACCTTTTGCACGTCCTTTCACCTCTCTAAATTTATTTTTTTAAACCTTTCTATCTAATTTTAGTCCAGTTGTAGTGTTTCTTTAAACTTATTTTTTAAATCTTTAATATTATTCGCTTTTACTGAATTTTTTTATAATTTAATATTTTCTTATATATCTTTAATAAATCTTTATACCTTTCCAAATTTGTTTATTTTATACTTAATTTTAATTCTCTCTAAGTTTAGTAATTTTTTGTAGTGCCTAAATTAATTTGAGCACTTTAAATTTCAACAAATATGACATTTTTTTTTGTGGGAAAATCTGTTCTTGCTGCGTATGTGCACCCATAACAATCTTAACTCAACTACATTTGATAATGATACTGAACTATGTAGTTGATTATCTCTTACCATGGTGATATAACAAATACATGAACATAAATATTAATAATGACTTACATGTAAAAAATTTAATTGATCCTCAAAAAGGTGATGAAACATTTCCTTGTCAAAATGTTACATTTAGTGAGGAAAACAGATTTCCTCACAAAAAGATTACATTTGGCGAGAAAACAGATTTCCTCGCAAGAAAAGAATTTTGGCAAGAAAATTTATTTCCTCAATAGAAAAAGCGACGAAATCTATTTTCCTCACCATATTTCCTCGCAATAAACCTTTCGTGTTGTAGTGATTGGTCCTCCATATGTTACTATTCTTCCTCTCAAGTTTCAATATCGATCTTCTTTTCTTTCTTCTCTTTCACCTCGATCCATCTTTGATGGAAGACTATATTTGCTATTACGCTAAGAACTTACTCATTTCTATTAAAAACCTGTTGCAGGTAACATTATCGCCTTCATGGTATTTCTCGCCCCGGTGTAAGTTCATCGTTTGATCTTCCTCGATAGTCCGTATATATATTCAATTTGGTAGCTAGGCGTATCGTCGACTAAATGAGAAATGTACTTTTATTTCGTTGCAGGCCGACATTTTATACGATCGTGAAGAAAAAATCTTCCCAAGGATATGAATCGATCCCATATTTGGTTGCACTCTTTAGTTGTATGCTTTGGATATACTACGCATTAGTCAAGACAAATTCTATGCCTATTATCACAATCAACTCGGTCGGTTGTGTTCTGGAGATAACCTACATCGCGATCTACATTGCATATGCACCAACGAGAGAAAGGGTATGCCAAAATTTAACTATATACATATGTCGCGCTTGAAATTTTTTTATTTCGATTCTCAACTTAATTTCGAATTGAAATACGGAGGGGGAATATTATTGTTGGTGCAGATGACGACTTTGAAGATACTAGGTTTCTTCAACCTTGGGGGATTTTCTTTAATTGCCGGTTTCTCGTACTTCTTCACCAAAGGACCCAACCGAGTCCAACTACTTGGATGGATAGGTCTTTGTTTTGGTGTGGGTGTGTTTGTGGCACCTTTGAGCGTTATGGTAAGAGTACTACTCAAGATATGGAACAAAATCTTAATTTCTATTGCCTTCTCCCCGGCCGGCCTCAATTCTCTACCGTTTTCCTATATCGATGTGATGTTGAAAGATCTGTTGTTTTGCAATGCAGAGAACGGTCATACGTACCAAAAGCGTGGAGTTCATGCCATTCTCGTTGTCATTTTTCCTCACGCTGAATGCTGTCGCGTGGTTCTTTTACGGATTTCTGAAAAACGACTTCTACATCTATGTGAGCTCCATATCTCTCTAAAACCATATCAAGCAAAATCAACTACTAAATAAATGATCTATATTAATTATCAATGTTTTTAATTCCTTTTTCCAATTTTTTTTTTGGAATTTTGTGTAGCTTCCAAACACTCTTGGATTTGCTTTTGGGATAGTGCAAATGATTCTTTATGTATTCTACAAGTACTGCGTCAAAGTCCCAGAAGAGGAAAAACAACATACCGACGTTGGCCCCAACATAGTTCTTGAGATGCCTTCGGCCGATTCGTCTAAAATTAAAGAGACAAACGAGAAATTTGTCATTCACCAGAGTGACACACAGAGAGTTGCCTCTTTCAAGTTTGGTTAAAATCAAGGGATTGCGCAACACTGAAGCCCGTAAGTCAGTTCGTGAAGATTCGCACTTGAGACGGCCGGGCAGATGGGAGTGTTAAATTGTGTTTATCTTTCTTACGTACTTGTAACCGGTGTAATAAGTACTCGATATGTACTTCACTAGCTAGATCTAGCTTGTTATATTATATATGCTTATGTGGCTTTACAAGCGTTTCCTCTTAT
The DNA here is from genome assembly GCA_019656275.1 of Rhododendron kiyosumense. NCBI lineage: Eukaryota > Viridiplantae > Streptophyta > Magnoliopsida > Ericales > Ericaceae > Rhododendron > Rhododendron kiyosumense. The sequence continues at coordinate 84,686 of BPLS01000135.1, forward strand.
ACGGGTGTATCAATAATCAATAAAAACTCCTACTCTTTAGTCTTTTCTAGTTCATATTTACACTTTCTTGGATCTCTTAGTTACGTGAAATTGAGTAAAACTTTCATGTCATTCATTAAGTTATAGAGAGAAACGAATTCTGCGGTTACATTGAAGATGAGGGTATTGTTCAGCTCTTCTCGAGGAAGCCTTTCGAAATCCGAAATAGAGATGCCCCCTTCCTTCTCAATCGGCTAAATTCGTCCATTGTACCAATCCACCTTAACCAACACCTTACAATCAACAATCTAGTTAGCCTCTCGTGAACCGTCACCTCACCTTCGTACATATAGTTGGTGAGCCCCTTCGCTGATTTGATCAATGGTCAAAGCTCAAACCATCAAATGTACATGGACCCGGCCCGTACCTTAGATTCCGCGGGAAACCGTTGGGTTGAACCTCGTGATGGGATGATTGAGAAATACTAGTAAAATCCAAAGAGAGATTTTTGCAAGGCTGGCCAAAATAAGGTCCAAGTTTGACATTTTGGGCTGAGCCTGGTTCAAAATAATGATTCAAAAGATTCCAGAAGAAAAAGTCTTATAAATTTGCAATCATTTACTGTACTAATCATTGCTACCATTGAAAATGAGAGAATTAGCCAAAGACGACTCTGAGCCTAGGTATGATTAGTGATCAGGGTCAACATTAGTGGTTGTGGTTTGATTCTTCTAAAATATGGTGCCTTCTCTCACCTATTTTCAAAGTTTGATTCCCAGAATATGTAAGCTCGTGGCCTCATAAGCCAAAACTGACTTTGAAACCTAGCTCACAATAAATTTCTTTCCAAGAGATTTGGCCGAGCACAAAACTAACAAACGAGCATAAAAAATTAATACGAACAAAACCAAAATACGGAAATTAATAGCCCCTTAGACTCCGAGGCAATGAATGATCTCCAATTCTCCATGCATGAACCAATGAATCTCATAAGTCATAAGTAACAAAAATTGTACATACACGCAATCTTAGAAACACAATCTAAACGTGCTCATCTGCAAATTGAGTCGGGTTTGCATGCTATGGGATCCGGCCCATGCGCTTGATTCAACGACATTGACCGGTGATCACAAGAATTACGCTTTGAGTAGTTTTACACGGCTTGCTTAGTTGCGGGTTTAATGATTGCAAACCTCCTCAATTAAACCTCTAACTTTATTTTGCTACAAACGCACTTCTATTTACGTTTGTACGTGATACACCCCTTGAATAGTCTTGAGTAGGTAGTATTTGCATAAAAATTCAGTGCAATAAGTCATCCAATTCATAACTTTTTGGATAAAAAAATTCACAACATTAATTTATAAGTTACGAATTTTTTTATCTTGATCTTATGAATATTTAATAAATGTTATAAATATCTATGCCGGCGTTATGACTCATTATACAAACGTGAAGCGTAGGACGGGAAGTCAGTGAAATTTATCCAAATTATTACTGGTATATAACAACGTATTTTGATTTTGGTGCTCTAAAATTAGCTGCCGGAACTCCACTTGTTAGAGCACCGACAGTAATTTTTACAGAGCCAAAATTAATATCCTACTACAATTTTCAATTTAAAATACCTAAACAAACTGGGGTTAGCTTAATTGGCCAGAAGTTCGAATCTCATTACCTATGTATGGGTGAACCTTTAGAGGGGCTTTTTCTTTTTTCCTTAACATGCATCTATCTGCCCTATAATAGACCCTTTTTTTTTTTTCCTTATATATATATTAGTTGATTTGTCGGGATTGACTATCTCATACACCTTATAACATACTATACGTATTTCTTATATTAGTTGATTTGTCGGGATTGGTCATCTTGTACACCAAACTTATTTATTATATTAGTTGATTTATCGGGATTGATTATCTCGTACACCCGTAAGTCTATAACAGACTTAGTAGTATGTTACTTGATTTGTCGGTATTGGTTGTCTCGGACACCCTAAAAAAGAAATTTAAAAAGATCTGCGTGGTGAGACTGCGATTAGGTCTTCCAATCACCTACTGCCACGTCAGGCAACACCTTCGTAAATCAGTTAGAGAGAGGAGAGAGAGGGAGGGAACGTCTTTCCAAAGAAGAACAACCACCCAGAGTGCGTGCGGGAGCGTGTGAGCCATCACGACTCAGTCCATTTGCTCATATCACCGCTCTTCTTCATTGACTGTCGCCGTTCCCTACAAATCGTGAATTCCAAGAAGAAGAAGAAGAAATAAAGCTAGGTTTTTTTTGGCAGCCGGCGACTGTTTCACCTTTTTGCCGCCGGTTAAGGAAGCCTGTTGGTCAAACCCTTCCAAAGGACCCACCTTTTTTCCCGTTTTTCAATCCATCTGTCCTCCGCCTTATCGCGTTGAAAAAGTAATCTTAGAGAGAGAGAGAGATGTATGGAGTGCCGCCTCCACATCAGCGTGCGGATTCGGCCACCGGAACTGCCGATGCAACGGCGGCGTCGCTCCGCGCTTACGAGACCTGGAAAGGCAGCAACGTAAGTTGAGGTTTTTCACTCTCTGCGGATGTAGATATTAACAGATGCGCGACATATTTCTCAGTATGGATGATTAGATACACGTGTGTTTGTTCATTTTTCACTGGGATTGGAGATAGGGTTTTGTTTTAACAGAATTTTGAATTAGGGTTTGATTCTATGTATTTTATTAAGTAATCTACGTTAATTTTAGGCAGTGTTCTAAAAGTCTTAGGCGCTAGTCGGGTGGGGGAGGGGTGTGTAGTGCCTAGAGGCCGACTAGCTCCGTAGGCGGCCGACTAGTCGGGGCATAAGACGATTTTTATTTAGGCGTTGGACCCCCACTTAGCACCTAGGCGCCAACTAGTTGGCCGCCTAGACTGATTTTTAGTTTTTAGGTTTATAAGACCTGGATTGCATTATAATTTGGAAGTTTCTTTGATCGTTTTTGTTTTGTTTTTGCATTGCTGCATCTGATGGTTAAGTTTTCGAGGTGCAATTGACATATTCTCAGTTTTGTGTTTACCATTTATGCTTGTTAGTTAGGGTTCTATTTGGGAAAAACCAGATTTTGGAAAGTCTGTGGGTTAAACAGGTCCCATAGAATCAGTGAATTTCTTTTTGCATCAATCAACTGGCAGTTGAGATGCAGATTGACTAATATGTCGTGTGAGCAATTGAGCTATTTTTACTTCGATTTTACTTGCTCGCTAGGGTTTAACATGCTGCCCGCATTCTTTTCTGATTATCGATCAATTTGATTTGCAACTCTGTTGTTGTAGTTTAGACTGCTGTAGTGATCAGGTAGGTAAGGAAGAAATGTAGTCTGCGTCTGTTGTATAGCTGGATAGTAAGATTGTGTTGACAGATTGTAATTAAGAATGGCAATGTTGTAAAGATTTAAACTTTTTAAATAATAGTTTCCAAGCTTGAGTTTGTTGCCTGTCAATCTCACTGCTTGTTTTTCCAATTTTTAGGTATTTCTTCTTCAGGGGAGATTCATATTTGGACCTGATGCGAGCTCACTTTTCTTCACGATATTCCTTATAGCTGCCCCAGTCGCCATTTTCTGTGTTTTTGTTGCCAGAAAACTGGTGGACATTTCTCATCATTTGGGGATATTAATAATGGTGGTGGTAGTTGTATTGACATTATGGGTGAGTATTTTTCTCAATCCCATGAGTTACTTCTATTGTTTTATCTATTTAGACAGTTTGCTGAAGTTTTGCCTTAAAAATCCTTGACAGTAATCGTGTTTGACACAACTTGTTTCAACCTCTAACGAACTGGAAAAAGCTAGCGCACTATTGGCAGCACTTATTTAATAGACCGACCACTTATTTCTTGTCATGCCACATTTTCTTTCCCTTTATTATTCTGGAATGTGGGTTATGGCGTTGGTTGGGATGCAGATTATGTTCTAGTATTTGTACCAGTCGTTTAAAGACTTCAATTTGGTTCTTCCGTTTAACTTCAGAACTAGATGGTTATATCAGATATAAAATTAGGATTGATGGTGTTATAGTTGCCTGATCAGATAAACTTTGCTCAATAACCCTTCGTCTCAATTACATGCGGTCAGCTACAAGGGTCCATTTGTCCAATTTATCCTTACAGAATGAAGTCATAAAAACCAGAACTGAGACATACTAGAATGCATTAGAACTAATCAAACTTGTTTGTTAATCTGGTCTTGAACAACTAGCATTATCTAAAAAGATTGTGACATGTAATTTGTTATGCTGACCAAAAACTTCAACTCCCTTTCCCTGGAGGTAGTCTGGTTCTTAGCAGTAGAAAGATGGTGCCTAGTCAAAGTTTCATACCATTTATCTCAGTCATTCTTTGCATCTTGTGTGTTGGTATATAGAGACATAGAGTTGATTTGTTCTACAAGAAGATTTTTATTCACAAGGACTCGATAGGAAACAACATTTAGAGAGCTTCTTTGCTAGGATATATGTGCTTTTCTATTTTATTATAAGTTAAATGTTTGATTTGTACATGCTGCCAAGTTCTTCCCAGTGGAAAATTTTCAGTGCACCGTTTCAAGAAAGGGATACGTATTGCTCATGTATCGTAACATTTTCGAAAAGGGCATTAAACAAGTTTCTGCAATGGCATTTTGTCTGTTAGGTTATTTGAGTGTTGACAATATATTCTGTAAGGATTGCAAACCGTAGTTGGTTGTCACATGTATTCTTGCAAGTTCTCTTTCTGCTTGTCCGGTCATTAACATTAATGGGGGATTGCACTAATGTTACATCAGGATTTATCCTGAAATCATGTTTGGACACACAAATTTGGTAACAGGGAGTGGTTGTTCTATATGATGTTGTCCTTTACGGAATAACAATATCAGCAGATAAAATTTACATGCAGGACTTAGCACTTCTTCTAATGACCTCTGGGAGAGACCCTGGTATAGTTCCTCGTAATGCTCACCCTCCAGAGCCAGAAAATTATGATGGAAATGCCGGAGTTGGGACACCACAGAATCGTTTGCCTCGCGTAAAGGACGTACTTGTCAATGGCATAACAGTGAAGATCAAATACTGTGATACTTGCATGCTTTATCGACCTCCTCGTTGCTCACACTGTTCAATATGCAATAACTGTGTCGAACGGTTTGACCATCACTGCCCTTGGGTTGGACAATGCATTGGATTGGTAATGATTACTATGATTTATTTTCTTGGGCCCACCATTACTGTGTGTTATCAGTCCGTTTCACATAAGGGGGTCCTCATTTTAGTTAAAATGCGGACCTCCATATTTCTCCCCTTTTCCGATCGAAATTCGATGATCCAAGCTGCTCAATATGATCAGAACGTGATTTTAAGGGTACTCGCGAGAAATCGGTGAAAAAAATGACTGGGAAGGGCTTGATTTGAACAGTTTTTATTTGAACCGTTTAATAAAAAACTGTTCGGATCAAGCCCTTCCCGGTCATTTTTTTTGCCGATTTCTCGTGGGTACCCTTAAAATCACGGTCAGAACACATTGGGCGGCTCGGATCATCAAAATTCGAGCGGAAAAGGGGGGTCCGCATTTTAACTAAAATGAGGACCCCCTCATTTGAAACAAACTGTATATATTATATTTGCTTTTTCTGTTTTAACTAGCCCTCATTTGGTGTTAGATGTTCGTCTCAAGGGGAATAATAGGAGGAGAAAGGGAATTAGATACCCACGGACTAAATGGTGGGGCCTAAGAGGGGAGAAACTAGAGGTATTCAAGGAAAGAATGTCTCAAGAAGTACGGTGGGGAGTGGAAGGCGATAGTGACAATATGTGGAATAAGATAGCTGACGGTATTAGAAGAATATCGAAAGAAGTTCTTTGCGAGTCGAAGGGAAAAGGTCCAATTTCTAAGGAGACATGGTGGTGGAATGACGAGATTCAAATCATGGTAAAAGCAAAGAAGGAGTGCTTTAAAAAGTGGCAAAGGGACCGGAGTGAGGAAAATTTTCAGGGTTATAAGCAAGCTAATAAGGAAGCTAAGAAAGCCGTTAGGGATGCTAAGTTGAAAGCCTATGAGAATTTCTACGCTAGACTCGATGGTAAAGATGGAGAAAAGATTATTTATAAACTTGCTAAGATACGAGAAAGGAAAGCTAGAGACATTTCTCAAGTTAAGTGTATAAAAGATATTGATTCAGTGGTGTTGGTGAAAGACGAGGCGATCAAGGATAGATGGAAGTCGTATTTCGATAAATTGTTAAACGAGAAACATGAAGGAGGCTTTGGTGGGGAGGAGGCGTATGTACCTGGGGAGAACGTAGAATATGAGTTTTATCGGAGAATACAAAAATTCGAAGTGGTTAAAGCTTTGAAAAGGATGAAACTGGGTAAAGCCCTTGGACCAGATGGTATCCCTATTGAAGTGTGGAAAAGTCTAGGTGACTTGGGGGTGACTTGGTTGACGAAGTTGTTCAACAAGATTATTATGACTAAGAAGATACCCGACGAATGGAGAAGGAGCACCTTAGTACCTATATATAAGAATAAAGGGGATATTCAAAGCTGCAACAACTATAGAGGTATTAAATTGATGAGCCATACGATGAAGTTGTGGGAAAGAGTTATTGAGTATCGCCTGAGGATGGTGACTACGGTGTCAGAGAAACAGTTTGGGTTCATGCCAGGAAGATCCACCATGGAAGCTATCTACCTATTAAGGAGATTGGTAGAAAAATACAGAGCAAAGAAGAAGAATCTCCATATGGTTTTCATAGACTTAGAAAAAGCTTATGATAGAGTGCCTAGGGATATCATATGGTGGGTTTTGGAGAGAAAAGGAGTGACCAAAGGGTATATCGAGGTGATTAGAGACATGTATGAAGGTGCTGTCACTACCATTAGATCCCCAGTAGGGGAAACGAGTGAATTTCCAATCACCGTAGGATTGCATCAAGGGTCAGCCCTGAGCCCATATCTCTTTGCCTTAGTTATGGATGAATTGACTAGACAATTTCAAGAGGATATTCCATGGTGTATGATGTTTGCAGACGACATTGTCCTCGTAGATGAAACTGCTAGAGGTGTTAATACAAAACTAGAAATTTGGAGGGAAGCATTAGAGTCAAAGGGTTTTCGGATAAGTAGGAGTAAAACGGAGTATATGGTGTGCAAGTTTAGTGGTACCAGTAGTGCGCTTGAAGAAAGTGTGACGATCCAAGACCAGGAGATATCAAAGAGTGATCATTTTAGATATTTGGGCTCAATTATTAGTAGCAATGGAGAGATTGCGGATGATGTGTCCCATAGGATCCAAGTGGGGTGGCTCAAGTGGAGAAGCGCTACTGGCGTACTATGTGATTAGAGGGTACCCACAAAATTGAAGGGAAAATTTTATAGAACGGCCATAAGACCAGCGATACTTTATGGGACAGAATGTTGGCCTATTAAGAAACAACATGTGAGCAAAATTAGTGTAGCGGAAATGAGAATGCTGAGGTGGATGTGTGGTAAGACTAGACGAGATAGGATTAGAAATGAAACAATTCGTGAGATGGTAGGTGTAGCACCTATAGAGGAGAAGTTGAGGGAAAATAGGCTAAGGTGGTTTGGGCATATCTACCGTAGACCAGAAGATGCAGTAGTTAAGAGAGTGGATAGGATAGCTCTAGGTAGCAATGTTACGGGGAGGGGTAGACCTAAATTGACATTAGATACTGTAGTACGCAAAGATATGAGTCTAATAGGCCTATGTGAACAAGTGGCTCTTGACAGAGCTCAATGGAGGAAACGGATTCATGTAGCCGACCCCAAGTGATTGGGACATAAGGCTCGGTTTGGTTTGGTTTGGTTTGGTTTGGTTTATTGTAAATAGCTGATGTTTAATTTTCGGATTCTAGTTGTTTAATCAGTCAATATGAACAAACATGGAGTTCTCCATTCTACGTAGTTTGTACCTGGTAATGTAACAAAGACAAGGATCCAAATGAAATCTCAAGGCTGAGAAAGTTTGCATCGTAGAGAACCAACACATGTAGAATCCAAAAGAGAACTCAATACAACAAAATTGTATTGTAACGGAAAAGGAATAGAGAAGATTGAGACCGTTTCTGGCCTTGTTCAGTTTTTCTTTTACACCACGTAATTGAAACAGTATTCAGGTCGATTTGGCTTTTCTATAACCATTAGCTTGTTCTCTAATAAGCAAACTCCTTTATCTACAAACTTTTCTTTAGACATCTGAAAGTTCTTTCATACATTTGCTGAGGATTTATAAAGTAGCTGATTTTACGTACAGATTAATGTGGTGTTGAATTTGAATTTCCATTCATTCTGGGTGCAGAGAAATTACCGATTCTTCTTCATGTTCGTCTCCTCATCAACCCTTCTTTGCATATATGTGTTCGGGTTTTGCTGGTTTTACATCATCAGGATCATGGATGGTGAGAGAACATCAATCTGGAAAGCGATGATTAAGACACCTGCTTCCATTGCACTCATAATTTACACCTTCATAGCAGTCTGGTTTGTTGGCGGCCTAACTGTATTTCATCTTTACCTCATCAGTACAAACCAGGTAAACACCACTCTTTCTAAATAATGACAACATCCTTTATCCTTAAGTATCACTTGGATGACCAATTTCTTATTGTATCACTACACACGGACATGAGTATTTCATATCCTGTCGATATTTTTGTTTGAACCATTTCGTGGCATGCTTTTGCTAGTGATTAGGATAATGATTTTGTTCACCTTCATCCAGTGAGGGTGAACAACACCCTCACTCTCATTGGTGGAGAGGGTCTTGGTCCCATAGAATCATCATACTTTTACATATGAATAGGGTTAATTTTTGGAGGGACCTGCTTTCTTTGCATCATTGAAAGTTGAGGTATTGTCAAAATGGACGCATTGAATATTGTTTACTGAACTTTCTCTGTCTTTTCATCAGATTCTTAGAGATCTCCTTTTATGTACTTTTGCAGTCCACTTACGAAAACTTTAGATACCGATACGAACGCAGAGACAACCCATATAACAGAGGGGTGATTGGGAATTTCAAAGAGATTTTCTGGACCAGTATTCCTCCTTCTAAGAACAAATTCAGGGCAAAGGTGCTAAAGGAGCAGGAAATTCCGTCTCGTACGGTGAGTAGCAGCTTTTCTGGCCCGTACATGCAAAAAAACACGGTTGATATGGAAACAGGAAGAAAGCCCGGTTGGGATAACAGTGCTGTCAACGATAATGATCTCGAAGGACAATTCAGCAGTGATGAGGCCAAGGAGAGTGAAATTGACAATGCATCTCCTGCACCTGATTTAAGCAGGAATCTTCTTGCTGAAAGTGCAGAGTTTCGAAATACGCTTCTTCCAAGGCGATCCAGTTGGGGAAGGAGAAGTGGGAGTTGGGACGTACCAAGCGAAGTTCTCACCATTTCATCTCAAGCTGGGGACTCGAATCGGATCAGTGGAGTAAATGGAGGGAATTTGACAGGGAGTATTCAATAACAGATGAACTCTTTCATCTTTGTAAAATAAGTATACAAAGTGGAGTTAACCACGAGTTAAAAGAACCATAAGAGAAAATTGGTTTTTAAAAGTTGATGCTAGGCATTGTTACTTTGTGCTTTTATGTGTATACGACTCTGGAAATGCTATGATGTTTGTTTCTTCTATGCCTATTTTTTCTTCTGTTTCTTTTTTTGAAGCTTGCCCTGCTCTCAGTGTGAATATTTTATCCCAACTGAAGAATGAATTCGAGCCTGTGTTTCTCCTTTCCTTTTAGCACTTGAGCCTTGGCCCTGTTGCTTCTGTGGGAAACTTGGATGTTTGATCAACGATCCAGGTTTCCTCCGCGGGCACATATTAAAATTGCCCACCGGCCATCGCCATTGGCTGGCTTGTTTTCTCAGCACCACAATGGACTTACCAAACTTAATTGGGTTTGCTAATCTCAAACTTTCTGGTCAGAACACCAAAACAAGAGGCTCCTAATGCATAGACAGATCACTCAGTTTTCCTCTTCTCCCGTTACTTATGCATCACTAGAGAATCCACATTGCTTCGAGAAAGCAAAGGCCCCTTGGACTGGTATTCGACAGGTTTCTTCATTATCTGGAAGTTTGGGCACTACAAAGCCTTGAAAATCCCAAGCTTAACGCTTTCACATTCATGGAAATGTTTCCTTCGGAAACAGGAAAGTGGAACTTTTGAGGCTGGAATTACCGTTCCCTTGCATGGCCCGCAGTGCAGTGTAATAACTCGCTGCGTTGGGTTGATAGGCTTGGCACGATCCTCGGCTTCAATGCTACCAAAGAGAGATTCAGTTTTCTTGAGCTTCCTTCCTCTGGAACCTCCTAGTCCTTCCAACAAAATACAAGCTCGTTGCGTTCAAATATGGAGTTCTGGTGGGTTTCTTTCGTACGCGTTTTTGATTTATGTTCGCTTCAACTTTGGGTGAGGGGGGAAATTGGGTGAAGTGGATGTTCAGAGGTGGTGATTGTGAGCAACAATTTCGAAGTGTTGAGAAGATTGATTTAGTTTCAGAATAAAATTCAAATGGCGAATTGCATGTGGAAATCCGTAGGAGCTTATAGTTTAATCGGTTGAAACGTACCACTAACGGTTATATTGTATGTCCGAGCACTACAAGCCTACCACCCTGATACTAAAAACAGAGCGGGCTAGACATAGTTCTTAACTATCCGAACGTATTACTCCTATGCCATACCCCTCTGCTAGGGCAATCACTGCACTCTAAGCTCGCGTGCATGATAAGTTGGACTCACTGGTGTTGTTCGTGACAGGCTCATACTACAACTTTAAGCAGAAGATGGGTGAAGCAGTCCACGATTTCTCAGAGGAACAAAAGATTGAGGTTGTTCCTAACTGTGGAATTCCAGGGTTTGTGCAACACAGAACCCAGCTTGAGGCTTATGACTCGAGAGATTAGAAATCTTTGTTTCCAATAAACGACTAGGCTTATATTTAATTTGTAGTTTTATACTCCCTCCATTTTCGTAGTTTCAATTTATTAAAGAGACATCATTACACATTTCACATCAACTTTTACGTCCATTTTCCAAAATTATTCTCACACTTTTACTCATTAACTTTTCAAAATGAACAGCCCAAAATGTTCAAAAAAAAAAGAAGCACAAAATGGAATAGTACAATTTAATCAAAAAGCTAAACCTGTTTGTAGAAAGATTCTGCAAATGTGTGAAACTAAATCAAATACAGAACAGAAACATTATTCCGAGTAGCATGTAAAACAGTATGAGTTGATCAAGAAGTATACTTATCTCTGAGTGCTAAAATATTTAATTAAAACAGGAGGCTTTAGTAGTACTGCAATACAAAAAACTTTCAACTGTTTGACATGAACTGAATGGAAGCCATTATCTTTAAATCCGGGGAGAAGATGGGAAACAATGTCTGCGGCCTTCATTGCATGGAATTCATGGACTGAAAGCGTTTCATGATAATTAGACTCATATCAAGATAGCGCTGAGCACAGTTTGAGAGGCAAGAAGATTCACTGGAGCTGAACTTGCTTCCAGGAGTACTTGTGACGCATTTGTCCCAGCACACGCTTGTAAGCTTTGCCACCATTTCGTTAACCATGGCCTTTTCTTTCTCTTTCTGCATCGGTTCAGAAATTAAAACACTAAAATAATCAGAAGCAATCAGTCTCTCAGTAAGCCGCAACACAGAACAAAAACAATCCATAGCATGAAGTTTGTTGGTCTGTAGCTTCTATATCTGCTGGGTCAGTCAGATTTTTGAGTGTATGGAAATTATGAAGAAACAGGTGGTGTATGTAAAATTTCTTCAAAGTTTATACACACCCCCATTGCTTCACAAAATCATTTTCATACTAAAACGCTTACCAAAGTTACCAATCTAAATAAAAAAGTGCCTAAGCTCATCTGGAGCCATCATATTCATCCCTCATTCAGCTTTGAACGGACATTTGGAGATGACACCATGGTGTTCTCTTTTGACAGCTCTTCAATGTAACTTTGTCCACTGAAATCTAAATATTTAAGGAAGATGTGACGACCTACACAATCTAACAGTCATTCCACATTTGAGGTTCGCTACAAATGTTCCTACATTCTTCTGTCAAGGACATTCCTGCCATTATATCAGAAGCCTAACCAACACCTTTGAGAAAACCAGGTTTTGGTTTCTCTGCCAATATACCATCAACCAAATATTAGAGTCGTAGAAGATTTCCTTTTTGTGTTTTGATCAAACAAATCCGCCCGTCATAGCAGATTTACACACCCTGTTATCGCTACTTTTGCAATTGGCCCTCATTACAACCAAATCTCTTCAGTCTATATTGCCCTACATCATTAACTCAAGATATGATGCCCTGGCCCATAGTTGTCAGAATCGTATGATTCACGATTCGTATCGTACGATTCAATATGATTCGGTGGGTAATCGATACAAATAGGTTACCGAATCGGAAATAGCTGAGAATTGTAAGTGAATCGATGATTTACGATTCGTATCATACGATTCGATACGATTCGGTGGGTAATCGATACGAATAGGCTGCCGAATTGGAAATAGTTGAGAATCGTAAGTGAATAAGTGAATCGTTCGATTCACTTAAAATTTCCGAAATTCATTTTTTACACTTGTTTTGCTTCTTTTGTTATTTGAAAATGGTTCAAATATTTTTTTTAAGGTCTAGTATTGTTATATGTCATCTTTTGTCTATATTATATGGATAGATAATAAGAAAAAGCGATTTATTGAGTGAATCGAAAATGAGGAAGATAATGCCTTGTTCCTTTTGCTTTTCAAAAAATACCCCCCAGATTCCCCCTAAATTCTCCTTATTTTCAACATTTCTCTCTCTATCTCTCTCCACTTATTACCTCTACAATTTTTCAAAAAAATTTTCAAATCCTAATCCAAACAAGGCATAAATGAAATATAACAACCCTATAGAACTTCTAAGGGTTTGTTTTGTATTTATAACTCTTTCATACAAAAAGAAGGGAAAATGACGGCCAATGATGTGTTTTGATAATTAATACCTGTCAAGGACATTTTGTTCATCAACAAATGTTCTTAGCATGTCCTTAAAAGCTATTAATTATTAAAACACGTCCTGAGCCGTCATTTTCCCCAAAAAGAACCGTAAGTAGGCTTTACGAACTATCATCTCTTGAAAGATGCAATAGAAGCAACTTACCTAATATTCCACGTTATTATCAAATCATCATTTAGAAGAAAATATTTATTGATTTAGGCCTAAATCTTTCATTTGTAGTATATATTGTTGTTACCCTAATCAATAAGCATAAGTTTCTATGCATTATAGAAGTTATGACCGAATCAGAGTGATTCACGATTCAATTCGATTCACTATTCAAAAAATGACCATTTCGATTCTCGATTCGATTCACGATTTGACAACTATGCTTTGGCCTCCCAGGTTCACAAAAAGTTACTTAAGTTACCTATCTAGCCTTCAAACTCATCTATCTCTCCATTGCTGCACCCTAATTCTTCAAGAGATGTGATTCTGCCACACACGCAAAAAAGGGCACCAAAAGGAATAACCAGTTTTGTAACCATCTCGAGTCCTTTGTATTCTACATCTATTTTCAGAGTTATACATCAGTTGAACAAAGCTACTGCACCTCCATTGCATTTGGAGCATAAAACAGATGATGCTTCATAGCAAAAGATGATTTGAGAAAGTAACCCTCAATAATTTTAACATGGTAATTGACAAGTGATAACAAAACATAATTTAATTTCACATAAGCAAAAGAAGAGTAAAGCATAAACACCATACAGCAGTTGATAAGCCCACAATTGTGGAAATATTTGGGCTTATCTCGCTCATTTTTGCCACGCTCGCGCGTATAACTCTATGTTTTGAATGATATTGTGCGAAAGGTGCGTTTTTGGTGTATTCAGGTTTTCTTCGATAATAAGGCAGATTTTACACCTCCGTCTTGCTTCAACGTTGACTGGTGATCCAAGGGGCTCCAAATGGAGCAATATCTGAGGTGGGGGACTGTCGCGGAAGCCCCGGGACAGATCTAAACTGAGCTGCTGTGAAGGGCTGGCCAATCCAGAATGCCTACTGGTAGAAGCACTCACCAACCGGTAGAAAACAATTCCTACCGGTACAATCTCAGTCCAAGAAGTCCACAAAACTGCTTCGATCAGTATCTACCGGTAGGGGCTCAATTCCTACCGGTAGAAACCCAGTTAGAGCAGCAGTTCCTTTTGTTTCGAAGCCGTCCTAACGGTAGGGGATCAATGCCTACCGGTAGAAGTGCCCCAGATTCTGCAGATTTTATTTTCTTTTTCTTTTTCTTTTTCTTTTGTTACTGAAAAGGGGTACTATAAATACCCCCTTTGCACGTTTTTAGGGTTTTGGGGTATCATTGTAACTCAGCTCTCTCTCTCTACCGCCCTTTCCTCTCCAACTCTCCTTCTCTCTCATTAATGGAGCATTGATTGGTGGAGTTGGAGGGTTTTGGTCTTCATTAATGTTGTAAGTACCTTTAAGATCTTTATCAATCTAGTGTTCATTTCCATTTTCAGAATGATTTCCTATCTCACCTTTCCTACCCTAGCTTATTTCATACCTCTTTCCATTATGGGTGAGTAGTGTAGCAAGGTTAGGTTATGGGATGATTAGCATCCCGTAACGAGGGGTCTTTCTTGTTCTCTCGTTAATCTTCATATTTTCTAGGGTAAATGTGTGTTTAGTGTGATTTTATGTATCAAAGCTTGGAGGTGTTAACCTCTTTGATCATATGTAGGCAAGGGTCTCTATTCCTTACCATATATGATGCTTAGAGCTATGTCCTTCCAAGTGTTTGTCAAAAATGTTTCTAAATCCTAACATGTTTATCAGTCTGGACAAAAAGAGAGGAACGAGTCTACCTTTGAGTTATGGGTGTTAATTATCCCTAAACCTAACCTTTAGTTTAATCTCTAGTTAACAAGCCGTAGTTAGGTTAAGTAGCCAGCTAACTAAATCATCCAGTTGGCTGTCTCAACGCCAAAGCTTGGTTGGCGGTCCTAACGCTAAAACTCTCTACAAGCTAATCTCTGAACAAGTTATGGATGCGCTCCCTGTGGATTCGATCCCGGATTTCCGGGTATTATTATGCTTACAACCGACCTAGCCCTACGCTTGGGGTATTCTTATTGCATCACATTAAGGTCGTAAGCAGCAGTCGCCATAGCTAAGAAAGTGGAGACATTACAACAATTACACCCATGTTTCCCCTTAAATAACCTTCCAACAGTCATTAATGAAACTACCACATTGGGTCAATTTTCTTTTTGGACACTTCATTTCGACAAATTAGAGCATTCACATAACTGCGGATTTATCTATGTATAGTTATATAGGTTGCTGACAGCCAGTCCCAAGACCGGTTAAAGGAGGAGACTTGTGTGTTAGGTCGTTGATAGCTAGCATAAAACAAAACCCTGTTAGATCCTTACTACAAGAATCCGATTACGTATACAACTTATGCTAGGGCGTTACCTTCTTTGAGGTCCCATTTCAGCTAAACTACAAGTTGTAGACTACAAC
Source organism: Rhododendron kiyosumense (assembly GCA_019656275.1). NCBI lineage: Eukaryota > Viridiplantae > Streptophyta > Magnoliopsida > Ericales > Ericaceae > Rhododendron > Rhododendron kiyosumense. Next base: position 100,235 of record BPLS01000135.1, read on the forward strand.
TTTTTTTTGTACTTTTAGGATTTTTCTTGTATATTTCCTTAAAAATTTGAGTGTCATAATTTTTAACTTTTCCGATTTCTTGGCGCAAAACTAACCAACGCGCAAAAAAAAAAAAAAAATTTGAATAAGGACAACAAAAAAATTGTAATCTACAACTTGTAGTTTAGCGGAAACAGGGCCTAATCATGGAGTGCAATGCCCTTGAAATCTATGTAGCCGACCCCAATTGATTGGAACTTAAGGCTTTGTATGGTTTGGTTTGGTTTGGTTAGTTATCTCAGTGACTTTTATCATCCTGGCGGTTTATTACAATAACCCAAAACATTATCAGAACTCCAGAGTCTCAATCCATGGATATAGCTGTGGGATTGGTAAACAAACATAGGTTAATTTGATGATGCTAATTTGTAGCGAGCTGCTTACAGAACCTGCACATATTCATGTAATGAACGTATAATTTTGAATCTTTTATGATGATTTTCAAATCGCCTTCTCACGCATGCAATCAGTATTCATCCATCATCATGTATACACCTATATATATGTACTATGTAGTTATATATATAAATATATATATGCAGAGAGAGAGAGAGACTAACGTTGATGTAGTGCTGGAGTTCGGCAGAGTTTAGAGAAGAAGGATCCATTGAAGGTAGTGAGCGAAGAAGATAGTTGAAACCCTACTAAAACCCTAGAAAGACGCCGCTCCCAGATAGAAGTCGAAGAAGAAGAAGAAAGCTGGGGTCGATGTCGGTGTGAAGCCCATTACGTTTTAAAATGGTCCAGTCCATGTAGAATGAGTAGTGGGCTTAAGGCCCAGTAAAAAAATCAGAGATTTACCGGATGGTCCTAAGAAGTTGTGTAAAATTCCCATTAAAGATTAATCATGTTTTAATTTACGTCTAACTCTAGTTACCTCTACGAAGTTACACTAATACTCTTACACATCAAAAACAGAAACGAACGACAACAACTTGGCTCAAACTACGCTCATCTCATTCAAACTTCGCTTGTCTCATTCCACTTCGAGAAACTTCGCTCTCTCTGCTTGCTGGCGATTTTCTAGGATGTGTTCGCGATTTCTTGCTGGTCGATTTTCTAGAGTTTTGTTTGTTATTGTTGCGATGTAATCTCTGATCTGTATTCCAGGAGAGTTAATTGAGCCCCTGTGTTGATGATCTAGTAGTCTGGCTAATCTCTGATCTCGATTTAGGTACACACACACACACACACACACTCTCTCTCTCTCTCTCTCTCTCTCTCTCTCTCTCTCTCTCTCTCTCTCTCT
>BPLS01000135.1:101532-119656 GCA_019656275.1 Rhododendron kiyosumense
TATTGCATGTCATTGATTTTTTTTGAAATCGATTTTTGAAAGCTAATACAAAAAAGCTTATTCTGATTTGCTTTCATTGTTCTGTTTGTTATCCACTTCTTGTTGTTGCTACGATATAATCTCTGATTTGTATTCTGGGAGAGTTGTTGATGATCTACTAGTTTGGCTAATTTACGCCATTTAACTAGTGTCTCTGAAAGTAATTGTCGAGAAAATTAAATTTCTATACAAAAATGGTTTATCCAAAACATTGTCAATTCTATCATCTTTACATTAGAAAACTGTCAATTTTTCAATATTAAATTTGGAAACACTATGATTTTTTAAAATTTTACAAACATTGTCAATTTATATTTAAACACAGACACTGTCAATTTTATCATTTTCACATTTCCAAAAGCACTACTCCCTCTGTCCCTTTTTTAGAGTCCGGTATTCCATTTTGGGCTGTCCCTTAATAAGTGTCCATTTTGTAAAGTTCGTGGGTAAAAATTTGTACATTGTCTATTTTGTCCCTAAAAATAGATTTCATTTTGAAAAGTTAGTAAGTAAAAGTGTAATGATGATGGGTAAGGAGGGAAAGTGGAGGAAAAAGTTGATGTGAAATGTATAATGATGATGTCTTTTTAATAAGTTGGAATTACGAAGTAAGACACTTAAAAAGGGACGGAGGGAGTATCATTTTACTGATGTGCTTTTGTTTTCACTGTTTTTGAAGAATAGCATGGAGGATCCTGCTGTATTGTTGTGCAGGCGTGCCGATAAAAGTGTTGCTATCATTTTGTCACAGAATTTGGATTTTGAGTCATTGGTTAGCAAGTTGTCTCACAAATGGAAGGATTTGACTCAAGGTTGCTTTGAAATATCTTATACCCTAGATGGTCATCCAAACTGTGATGTTGACTGTGACGAAGATTTGATTGCTTTACGTACTTTAGCAAAGAAGTTTAGAATTGGTCGTATTGATGTTTTTGTTCATGACTTGACTGGATCTAGTACTAGTTTGAATGTTGGAGAGTGTGGTGATAGATCTAGTTCTAGTTTGAATGTAGGAGGGTCTGATGAGTTGATATCTGAAATTGACAATGGTTCTGAGATGACATTGTCGTTATATGATCAAGAAAGGAAGTAGTTGAAGTCAGATGCTTGGCGCATTGCGATTAAGGGAATTGATCAGGTGTTTGTTAGTGGTGCTGTTGCTTTTCGCGACTCTTTAAGCAAGTATTCGTTATTTCATGGCTTTCAATACATTTATGCTAAGAATGATGCTGAGACTATGAAAGCACGTTGTCGTGTATTGCATTGCACATGGTTTGTGAAGGCCAAAGTAGAGAAGCCAAGTGGACTGTTTAGGATAAAAGAGTTGATGAATGAGCATTCTTGTGAGGCTGCATCGTTGTCAACTAGTAGTTCTCGTAGTAGTTCCGGTTTGATAGGCAGAATATTTTCAGAAGCTATTCGGTTGAGTCCGTCGAAACATCCAGTGGATGTTAGGAAGGAGTTGAAGAAAGACTATGGGGTAGATGTGACTTATCGAAGAGCATGGATGGGTGTTGAGAAAGGTAGAAATTTTGTGTATAGGGATTATACAAAATCATTTAAGGAATTAACATGGTTTGTGGATTCCTTTAAGGCTTCAAATCCTGATAGCGCATGTGATTTAGAGAGCGATGAGGCCCGGCGTTTCAAGAGATTGTTTGTCGGGTTTGCAACTTGCAAGCACGGGTTTAAATTCTGTCTACCTCTTCTGTTTCTTGATGGAACTTCCTTGGAGGGAACTCACAAAGGATGTTTGCTCACTGCTTGTGCTAAAGATGGCAACCGAGGTAACACTTCTACCTATCTTTTGTAGATGCAATATATTTGTATTTTCTGCGCATTTTTATTGTGCTGGTTGCTATAAGAGAGAGCTTTATTTGTACATGGTGTATATTTGTATCTTCTACCTATCTTTTGTAGATGACGTACATTAATTTTTTTTGATCTTGTATGAAGTAGTGAACTGCATTCTGAAAATTTGGCAATGCTTTGTGTTAGATTTTGCCATGTTTCCATTCTTGACAAAAATTTAACAGTGGTAGATATGGGCAGATATGAAACTAACCACTACCTGCTAGAATCCCCATGAATAGTGTACGTCATTTCTCAACTTGAACTGATTTCAGAATAATGTTCTGAAATCTTTGAGACTGCCCTCATTACCTTTTGTTTCTCCGGCACTTTTATATAAAATGCAGAAACTTAAAGTTAAGTAAAGCTTTGCCCAATTGTGTTGTCCATATTTTCATTGGTTTAATGTTTTATCTGCTATTTATTTACTCCCCCTTTTGTATTGATTGTAGGCCTATATCCCATTTGTGTCGCTGTTGTCGATTCTGAAAATTCAGAAAATTGGCACTGGTTTATGTTGAAGTTGAGAGATTTTCTGGATTTTGATAAGGAAGTAGTGTTTATATTTGATCGCCATAAAGGGTTGTTACAAGCCGTAGCATCTGTTTTCCCGTCTTCGCCAGGAAGTAGTGTTTAGATGGGCATGTAATGATGGGCCTTCATGGGCTTAGTGATCCCAAGGTGATTTGGGCTTGTACTGATCGTAAAATCAATAGAATATTTCTAAGATGGAAACCAAACAAAGTAATTTTTTTTCAAAAATTGTACGGCTACCTATCGTAAAACCACTCTAAAAATTGTAGCTTCTTTTCTCTATGGGAGTTTCCATGTTATCCCGTCCTACAGATCTAATCATGGTGATTAATTATTAGCTCTTGGAATTTATGTTGTTGAATTTTGCGATTAACCTCAAGGGTTATATTGCCATATCATTTTCTTTTCTTTTCTTTTTTTGAATAATCTAGAATTCAAGCCAGATTAGGCAATCAAACCTATACAAATTTCAAAACATGAAAGTTGTTGACAGTGAGGGTTGAACATGTGAGCTTGCGTGTGTAAGTAAATCTTTTATTTTCTGTCATGCTCCAGCTCGACCAATTGTTACCGTCATTATCAAGTATGAAATTAGAAATCCTTTCTATGTAATGAAGAGTCATCCAATTACTTTAGTAGTTACTATAACCAAGAATGAAAATCAAGAACACAGGTCTCTTACAAATATACTGATCAATAAAAGTGGAAGAGTTGAAATCCATGAAATCATTTATTTGTTGCTTTTTTGTGTGTGTGGGGAGCTGACTTTATGATTCCATAGAGGCAATAAAATACATTGAGCAACAAAAGCAACATCTTAACAGCGAAGGAAAGCACCCTACCGAATCCCTAAGAGCATCTCCAATCCACCTCTATTTCTCCAAAATAGAGCATGGATGTGACACATTGAGGGGAGATTTTGTAATTTATTCCCTTTTTTCTTCACTTTTTGTACTTTTTGGGAGACTATTTGAGGGACCCACTATCTTTTTTAGAGTTTGGAGGAATTTTGTACTCCAAATTTGCTTTTGGTCCTCCATTTTTAGAGGACCAAATTTACTTTTGGAGGAGCAAACTCAAAAAAGGACGGTGGGTCCCTCAAATATTCTCCCAAAAAATACAAAAAGTGAAGAAAAAAGGGAATAAATTACAAAATCTCCCCTCAATGTGTCACTTCCATCCTCTATTTTTGATGGATTGGAGATGCTCTAATACTATATATAAAAAGTCAAATGACCTGGTTCCCCACTGTTTGCCCCTTTAGAGGGGTTTTGTGCTTTCTCGTTGTAAACAAAGTTTTCCTTGCTTTTGATCCCTTTGAAACAAATAATTATTCAAATCACCCCCAACAAAAGAGAAAGGCGTCAATCTGTGAAAAAAAGTGTCTTCGAAAAACCTAACCTTAGGTGTGACGATGTCATTCACACGTCACCTGCATGTCTAGTTTTAATGCAAACTTGGGTGGGTATTCTTTTGGCCATAACTTAAACTTAAACTTAAAATGAAAATTTTGTCTATATTTGAATTTTTTTCGCATTTATTAGTTTTACACCAAATTTTTGTTAGCTATTGATTGTCTCAACGAGAGGAATTGGAAAAGTAAAATTTCTTTACTTTTACCCAAGTATTTTGAGAAATAACCAATTTTTAGCGCAAAAAGTCACTAAAATTCAAATAAGGACAAAATTCTCATTTTAAGTTTAAGTTTAACTTAAGGCCAAAAGAATGCACAAGTTAATTACCAGTAGTACTTCCAAAAAGCTATTAGAAAATGGTCTGACAATGTTTATCAACCTATCTATAACACCTTCCCTCACCTGCATCCCTATCTTGCACATACGTGAAAATGCAAATTTTTATAGATAGAGCGAAACAAAGATGGATGGAAAGAAGCGCGCAGAATACAAATGTGGAACAAATTAATGCGAATAGAGAGACTTGAATCCAAAATCTCTCACAACCTGAGCTTTGATACTGTGTTAAGTTATCAGTAGCCCCAAAAGCTATTAAGAAATTGGTCCAACAACAACATATATCAATCTATCGAACACTAACCATTCTGGTTAAAATTCAAATGTTATCAATTGAAAAATTATTAATAGATAGAGTGGTCTCTAGATTATAGAGATCAAACTTTTGTTTTCCTAACCCAGCTTAAAGGTGATAGACAAGAGGCAAATAAATGTCAACTAGGACTTGCAGGCTGTCCAAACTTAGGCACTAACACCACGTTATATATAGTTGGAAGAGTTCTATACCTGTCTCGCGTGGTTTTCCTAAGCAATCCAAATTGAGTTCGATCGATTAATCGAGTTAAGATGCTACTCTACGTACCTGTAACCAATTGGTTCTAGGTTGCGTGCTTTTCAAAAATTCTAACACGATATCTGATCAGTAATGTATGTATGAATGACTAACGGGTCAAGCTTCTATTTGAGTCTATTTCTCCTTTGTTTTTCTAGTTCTCTAGCTATACTTCCATGCGTTACTAAGGACCTACATATGCATGCAGTGACCAGCTTGACCATAGTTTGCTACTCGTATTCTCTGATGTGGAAACTTATATGTGGGTATGAAGCTAGCTAGCTTGCGTGTGACTGTAGTACTTCACCCGAAAATCTTCAGTCCTCGATCATTACGGGCAACATGAGTTGTGCCCATCTTTGCGTATCGGGTGCTCAATGGGCTTGTGTAGTGCCGGCGTCGCAAAAGAAAATGTAGCTACTTAGTTGATCCTGCCAGTACCCATATTATACTTGTATCGAAAATCGATTAAGTCATGCATGTGTTACCTAGTATAAACTAATTTACATGTGTTAATTTGACTTGTCTCCCGTTGCTCTTTCTAAGTCTCTCAAACTTTATATATATATATATATATATCTTAAAAGACTGCCGTTATCTTTTGTATAAAGAGAAACTTATTCACGACTCAGCCTTTTCTTCGGAAGAGTTTTATTAACATCCGGACCGTCTAGAACACTTTGAGACAGTCGCTATTAATTAGCGTAATAAACAACTATTCATGGCAAAGATTTTCTCCTTTTGTTTAACCCTCCATAATTCTAACTACTCCAAAGATTCTGAGTTGGAAATTAAGTACTAGACTGAATTGCTCAGTACTTGAATGTAATCTTCCAGGAAATCATATTGTCACCTTGGAAATCAAGAGCGTTTAATTACTTACAAAGAAAACCATATGTTTCTTCACTGCTAATTTACAGTTTCTTCCATATATAATATATCAGACCTTTAATTGCTTTAGAGCAAATGATCATTCAACATAGTCAGAAAGCCACCATCTAAAAGAAACCACAATCCCAAAGTCGATCTTTTAAAGTTAAGGACGTAGCAAAAAGAAAGGAATTGCACTTGCAGAAGAAAATAAACAAATTAAGGAACCCAAAAGGATTGGTCCGGTTGGTCAATGGGTTTGCTCCCCACATAACTGATTATGGTTTGATTCTCTGGGTCAGACGTGAGAACGTAATTTCTCGTTAGTCCTGTAGTTCTGGCGTGGATGGTCTGCCTAGATCGGATTGGGGAGAGGATTAATTAGGTGCGCGTAAACTGGTACTCCCGAGTCCCGACACTCGGGGGAAAGGAAAGAAAATAAAGGAGTAAATTACGTACGTAGATTTGGAGGGAAAGAGGATGGCGCCGCTATATAACCAAGTGAATTTCTAATGCATGCTGCTGAGTCACTGGTGAAGGCCCTTTTGTGTTTTTCCTCCTTCCTTCTTCTTTTTCCTTTATATTAACAAATCCTTGTGTTCAACTAACTCCCCTGACATTAATGAAAAGTAGGGGAAGTTGGTTGCAATTTTCATACCCTAAGAAGCACGCACATCCCTTTCCAAAAAACGAAAAAGCACGCACATGGATTCATATTCATATACAGATCGACACAGACATAAATAGAGAAATAGAACACGACAATTCGAGATAAACGAAGACATGGGGACGGGGACGTGCATGGTAAAATTTGATAACTGTGTATTCTTGTTATTTGAGTTGTTATTAACACGAGTACTATATCCACAAACACCCAAAAGTAATAAAAATAATAATAATGAACACTAAACTTGGCACAAAAATAAACGCTAACAATATTGTTTCGACATACATATCTAAGAGTATCCACAGTGGAATAACCAAAACAAAAGGTTGCTAGAGTTAGTAATATTTGTTCAAAAAAGTAGTCACATTGGAATAATTAAATTTAACAATCTCTTAGCAACTCATTAAATTTTAGCTTTTGAATAATCAAAACTAGCAACTTTTTGCCAATTATAACCAAATTTAGTGATCCCCACATTTTCTCAATCAAATACACCCATCGTTGCATAAAAATCTTTTCTCTCTCTATCAACAATGTTTTCAAAAAATAATTATAAAAAACTATTCTTACTACTATTATTTTCAGAAACTTTTTCTAAAAAAGAAAACTGTCTTTTATATGAACTTTTTTTTATAAAAACTGTTTCTTCAATCTTTTTTAAAACTATTTTTAAAAAAAATTGTATTTACGCAAAACTGTATTTTTACACATTTTTTTTCATAAACTATTTTTTTATCCAACTGTTTTTAACTTAAACTGTTTTTTTTCTTCCAAAAATTGTTTAATAAACTGTTTTTTTTCAAGAACAAATATTTTTTTGTAAAAACTGTTTTTAACATAAACTAGTTTTTTTCAAAAGATTTACATGAAATAAAGGGGAAAAGTTTGGAGAAAACTCAAAGGAGGAAGGAATGGTCCCATTGGTTTTGAATATGAGCAAAAAATAACCAATGTAAGATTTAACATTGCTAACTTTAATAACTTCTAAATAAATAATCAAAATCTGATGTGGCATGATTTGATTATTTACTTTTGCTTATTCCACTATAGATGCTAAGAGACGATCCATCAAAAAAGACACTGCACGAGGCACAATCGACAAGTTTGCTGTAAATTCTCTCTTGAAATGTGTTTTGTGTATCATGAAGTCACGTCGCCGACGTGTCACTTGCTCATCTTTTACTATGATTAATTGGAAGTGGCACGTCCCATATGTATATATACCTACATGCCATGTCCCTACATTTTAAGCTTATAATATTCATGTTTTCCATTACGTTACTCCTCCCGTTCTAAAAAGCTATGATTATCGATCCGGTCTGCAAAACAATAACTTCGAAAAATACATTTTTTCTAAAAATATTAATTTGAAGTTATGTTACGAAAGTACTCCTCGAGTTCGGCTTTTGTAATCTCGTAGAGTGTTTTGCTGAATAAAGTTACTGTTTGAGACTCACTTTTTCTCACGTCCATAGTTTAATGGTTAAAAAGCCACATCAATGCATGCAACTGCAATTCTAAGAACTGGTTTTTCTAGTTGCTTGTGGTTACCGTTATGGTTTAGATTCATCATTCCTAGTCCACCACCGAGCAATAGCCAGTGGCGGATTCAAGAATTTGATATAATGGGGCAATAATTTTTTTGTAACCGTAAAATAGGATCGAGTTGTAATTAAGCACAATCACACCAAAATAATCTTAGCATCCATGATCATATAGTAACAATGTTTAAAATATGTATATATTAATAACCAATTAATTGGCACCTCGACTATATGCATTCAAACAAAAAAATTATCGCGTGTTCATCGTCTATAATTTCCTATTAATAACTCTACATATACAAATTTCAGGGACCAAAAGCGTACAAAATAAACGAGTTCGATCACGTTGATTCACACACAAAGAATCGGAGACATTCATTTTGTAAAGGACCACCTAGGCTTTATCAACGTTCACAAACTTTCTGAAAACAACTTATTACTCCTAATTAACCTATAGCTTGATATTTTTTTAGTCCCTCTCAATCTCACCCAGTCCACTTCCTCCTACCTATAAATGAACCATCTCGAGCTCTAAACCACATCCCCATTTTCCCCCTTCTCCCTAGCTCATCCATACCCAACAACTCTTCACATTCTGCTCTGGTCATTAGTTCAAGTTAGTTTCCAGTACTACTACAAGTTTTAGCCTATGGACAAGTTCAATTTTGTCCAAAACGGAGCTCGAAAACTGCCACCGGGATTCCGATTCCAGCCCACCGACGAAGAAATCGTGTTCCAGTACCTGACCGGGAAAACGTTTTCCTTACCTTTGCCTGCTTCGGTCGTCCCCGAGATCACTGTTTGCAACTATGACCCTTGGGATTTGCCAGGTGCGGTCCATTCGAAGAACCAACCCATATTTTCGTACTTAGTAGGAATCCTAATATGCATAACCAGGGTACTTCATTTGCATTCACCATCCTAACAATTCTTGGGTTTTTTTTCTCTCTCTCTTATTGCATCACTTAGTTGGCCACAACGATTAGTGGCGGCTTAACCATTAGGCCGGCCATTTCGCCTGTCGCGTTAGGCTTGCCGAAAAACATTCCACAATTCGCTTAAGCCCGTTCCAGCAGTTCGTCCAACCCAATGAGAACAGGCCGGTTCATCTAACGTTCGGCCTAAGACTCTAAAAAAATCTTGGCACCTAGCGCTAGCAACGACAATGCTAGAACGACTGTGAAGAAATCTAATGTCCGGAGTCGATCAATGAAATGTGTGCCTCATATTCACGATTCGATGTGGTCCACAACCACTTCATATTCGAATCTGGACCAACGCGTACATCATATTTGAATACGGACCATACACGTTATAGGTGATCAGATACCGAATTTAAAAAATGGGTGCTTAATATTAGTCATTTCTTCCATAGGGACTCGTGTTTTCATCCCGGTCACATTTGAAGGGTTTTTTTGTTTTTTTATTTTGTCAATCTTTAAAGGGTATTTTCATTCATATGAAAATCATACACCGCAAACGGGCAGCCAGCCAGCCACCCTCAAGGAGGAGGAAAGCATTAAAGCAACCAAAAAGGAGGCCTAAACTCACAAAAGAACATTCAGAACCTCATTTGAAGGTTAACAATCATTTAATCTGTTCATTAAACTCGATGCTTGTTCGACATTTGTGCAGGCGACGGGGAAGAGGATAGATACTTCTTCACCAGAAAGGAAGCCAAGTACCAGAATGGAACCAGAGCCAACAGGGCAACCAGCTCTGGTTATTGGAAAGCAACTGGCTCAGATAAACGGATTATATGTCCAAAAAGATCAAAAGACACAATGGGGTTGAGGAAGACTCTGGTTTTCCATACAGGGAAGCCTCCCGGTGGATCCAGGACCGATTGGATCATGCATGAATATCGCCTCGTCAGTTCCGGAACTACTAGTTGTAATAATTCAACTAAGGTAGCCTTATACAGATATCTATCTAACCAACGATGCCATAATGAAGAATGATTACCGAACAGATATCGTTAAAACAAGTTCATTCGAAATAATATTCGATTCGCAGCAAAACAAAAATCACAAAAGGACCAAACAACGACGATTTTGAACAAAATTGCTCCTAGTACCCCATCATGGGATGGACAGAGCCAAAGTCAGCTCAATCTATTCTTTATGCACGTTCTCATTCGTCGGGAGCACCAGAAACTAGGATAATAATTTGCTCATACTCGCGTAAATAGTAATCCAAACCAATCCAGTTCTTGACTCTAAACAAAAACATAAAGCTCTCGATCGATTTTATGTTTTGAACGTTTTCGACTTTCTGATTTGGTTTTTCACAGAACAATGATTTGGTGCAAACGGGAAACTGGTTCCTCTGTCGCGTATTCTTGAAGAAAGGAAGCACAGGGAAACAAGACGAAGAAGAGATTAGCCAGCCTAGAGCAAATGATTTCATGAACAGGAGAGAGTTGAACGATGATGGTGGAGACCCCAGCTCCTCCTCTTCTTCCTCTTGTGGCTCTAGTGTAGTCAGTGAGGTTACTGCAAATGCGTTAGATCATGAAGAAACCAGTGGCCATGGTTTTCATAGTTTTTCTCCATATCTTTATCGATGAGATCCCCATGAGAGAGCTCTCGTTTCTTTTCTCGGTCTCTAGTACTTTTGTAGTACCTTCTTTGGTAATTATGAAGGAAATATATTTTGACACAGATGTCCGGACACATCCAGTCATGTGTGTGTCCACAACAGTTTGGTCTGTATGGAGCCTGTGTGAATTGTGGGTCTACGTGCAACGAACGACTACAAATGCGTATGTATTTGAATCTGTGTCTGAATATCTGCCCACGATGAAGTGAAGAAATAGACCTTTAAAATGATCAAGAAGCAGTCATCATTCAAATCATTTGATCACTCCAATGCTAATTAGTTATCATGCATGTGTCTCTTCCGTTTCTATTTGTAAAAATGACTTTTATCAATGAAAACAAATCTTCGTCCGACAACAACTATTTTGAGGAATTTAAGAGAATAATAATGGATGTGAAAACTTGTGTTCATGATTTTCAACTAGTACCAATCTATTGGCCCCGGATAAATAAGGGGGAAACAAGATTCCATCAAAAGAAAAAGAGTCACAATAAATGTAACTAACATGTGTTAGCTGATCTGCTAACCTTTAGCCTAATTAAGTGGCTCAAAAGGTAAAGCTCAGGTTAATTGTAGTTGGTGGGTCTTTCCTTATAGGCCAATTCTAACAGATGCCTCTGAAGCACAACTTTATGCATATTAAATGAGGTAAAAGATGGTATGCACCATTCTAACTTGAAAGGATAATTAATTACGTGCATTGGTAAATTAAGAGTTCTCCAATTAGTCTCATTAATGATCGTAGTAGTATCAAATAGGGTCAAATCTACCCCTGTATCAAATTTTACTAGTTCTATATTACTTATGTATTTTGGTCGTAAAAATGCACAACTATGTTTTTTTTATGTTTGCTTTATACGGTTGTATTAAAATAATTTCTAAATTTACTAAATTAATGATGTTGAGAATACAAACCATTTCATCAGAAGAAGTAACAATTTTTTGGATTACAAAAATGACTGTTGACTGTTCAACTTCATCTGTATTTAAAATGAGAAAAACAAAATTGATGAAAAATGGAAGATAATAATGCCTAGCTATATGCATGCCCACCATTTACTTTTCCCTTTTAAACATTTCCTTCATCAGAGCTTACCAACCAATCTGTTCATATGCTCCACTTTCAAACTAAACAAATTACATGCTTAAAAAAAAAAACTACCAACCGAACAAAAAAATAACTCTGCCTAGAGACAATATATATATGCAATGATGGTGTGTGGGGCCTACTCCAAAATTATACAAAAATAAATCAAGTCCTCATTAATTTGAAAAGTTTTTTTTAATTTGTCTTTTAAAAAATCAACTCATTGGATAACTGTAAAAACTTGATAAAATTTTCTAATTTTCTTCGAGTTTTCTATCTCAGCAGAGTAGTTGTTGTGCAACTGTAGTTTTTTTTTTTCCCTCTCTTCTAGACTATGAAAGATTGAGACTAATGGGTTGCTATTAATTGTTTGTGGTAGTACTTCCCAATTGTTGGATTTTAATATGACGAAAAAATATTGTTTATGTTTCTAGTTTTTTGTTTCGATTCAATAAAATTGTTTATTTGGCCATAAATGATACTGTAGTAGAGAGAGTGTTGCCATTTCAATCTGTTGCCCATTCTTATTTTCATGTGTTTATTGGAAAGTTGAAAAAAAAAACGAGAATATGAAAATGTACACTTGTTAATTATCATCTCACTGACCTAATTTTTAGAAGGATAATGAGGGTAATATTGTCATTAGAAAAGAGTATTATAAGCATTTATAACTAGTATAGAAAATAGTAGTGAAAATTAATGTTTTGTGAGTTCCCATCAACACAATTCATATAGATAGGTGTATTTATTGCATCTAAACCATTGCGGCCTGGGGCACCTATTAGCGGAGCCGTTCCTTATACGGTCCCGCTAATATGTGCCCCTGGGGCATAAGTTTGGGGCACAAATTTAAGATTTTTTAAATGTTTTAGGTGCAATAAATATACCTATATTTATGAGTTGTATTTATAGGTACTGACAAAGTATTATTTTTCACTTCTATTTCTAAACTACCATAAATGTTTGTAATACTTATTTTTTAATGACAATAATGCCCTCTTTTTTTTGAAAATTAGGTAGGTATTCGTTTGACTGGAGAATATGAAGAGGCATTGGTTTCAGATAGTTGTGCAAGGATGGCATTTGTCAACAACCCATGCCTTTAGGCAATGAAAACAATGGTCAGGAAAAAAAAAACTAACAAACAGAAGAATATCTTTTATAATATGAAAAATTAACAATTGGATAATACTACCACAAATAATTAAATAAAAATTTAGGAGTTTCAATTTTTAACGTCTAAAAGAGAGGGAAGAAAAAAATTACACTTGTATAACAGCCGTACAAAACTCGAGTGTGATAACAAAAATAAAAATTGACCAAAACTCCAATTTCTAATACTTCACACAAAATATAGGATTCAATCATATGTTGCTTGAAGTGGTTTTCATCCTTAGGGAAAGGAACTATGTTTGGTTGGATAGAATCAAGGTTAGAATGAAATAGTTATTCCAATGACTTACTTATTCCAATGTTTGGTTCACTATTGAATAATAAAATGATGATTCCAAATGGAATCACTATTCACCTTAGTAAAAGAATTGTCATTCCATCCAAAAAAAACTAAGGAATTGTTACTCCATTTTTTTGTCACACCAAAATTACTAGAGTCACTCCAACATTCACTATTGCCACACCAAAAATTACTATTGTCACTCAAAAAAAGCCATTGCCACTCCAAAAATTACTATTGTGATCACTCTAAACATTGCTATTGCCACACTATTTCATTAGAGATGAGAATTGAATGACTATTTCTAAACACAACCAAACATGAGAATGGGAATGACTATTTCAATTCATTCTCAATTCCTCCGATTCTATTTCATTCTTAATTCCATTCCTACTCACATTTCATTTCATCCAACCAAACGCACCCTAAGATTGCTCCAAGTTCTCAAGGTCTTCGGAAAAAGTTTGACGGCAAGTTCATATGGGACTTCAGTGGAGCATTTGTTTCTTTTGGAAAAAAAAAAAAACTGGCGCCAAGTTCTTTAGAAAAAGTCCCTTATGAAGAGTCATCAATTCCCTCCAAAACATTTGTTTTTATCACCCTTAAAATTGAAGAATAGGAAGAGTCATGGTCATTTTTATCATTCAAAATATTGTTTAACTTCTTTAATAGAGGGGTTTATATTTTCAATGTCATTATTAGTAGATATTGGAATGAGCATAAGAAAGTATAATTAAAGCATTTAAAGAACTCTAAACTAGTGCCCCAAACATATGCCCCAGGGGCACCTTGTAGCATTTGCCTTCCTTATATACCACATAACTTTTCCTCTAACTTTCAATATGGAACATTACAATAAATGAGCTCATAAAGGTTATAAATTTAAGGATCCTCTATATAGAGATAATAGAGAGAGGGAGAACACTATTAATTTTTTAAGTTGACCCACAAAAGTGATTTTCGATATTGTTCTAATAAAAAATCAAATATTACAATTACTTTTACTACAATATGAATTAACCATTCGGATAGAGAAGTAAAATCATTCGAACTCAACCACCCACTCCCACACCCAAAAAACCTAACTACTCCTACTCCACTTCCCACATATTTACGCTTGCACACACGGAATGTGTGTCCAAACCCTAATGATGTATAAACGGAAAAAGAAAAAAAAAAAAACAAGGCAGAATATATCTATAGAGATATAGAATGATGTGGGTGAGTCCTTGTCCAATCGCCTTAAATAAATAAAAAATTATCAATAATGTTTATATGGGCGAAAACATATATAACGTCACAGTGCAATATTATGTTTAGTTTTCACCATGTGGTTTGTTCAATAGGTAAGTACTTGATTTTCCTCACTCAATGTTTGGATTCAAGTCTCTATAACCATTTGGTGAATCTAAACATACTATTTAGCTCTTGGAATATGTGATGGAACCTTAGCTTCAGCGACGACACAAGTATGGTGAATTGCCTTACAAATGTGTGTGGTGCTAATGACAATTCTACTAGCTAGCATATTCATTTGTTAAAAAGAAGCTAGATTATGTATTGTATAGCACTAATGCCTAAATAACATCTAAAAATTCCACTTGGAGTTTTTAAATATTCATCCTTTACATATTTATATTGACTTTAACATGATAAACAAACGTAAGAGGCTAAGCTCATTGCTTCTAAAGAATCTTTTGCTTTAAAAAAAGCAGCAGATTTGGCGAAGAAACTGATGGAAAGGTAGGGCAAAACAAACAAGCAAAGGATATCCATAAATGTAACTTTGTGTAAAGAAGTCCTCTTTGGAGGCACCACCATAATATATCATACATATATGTGGAGTCAAATAAAATCTGCAGATGGGTACCCTTAATTAGAAGTTGTTTAAAACAAACGTGAAATTCCTTCAGAAAATTGATGGCTGTAAAGTATTTTCCTTTGATCTTTAAAAAAAAAAATTAAAAAAAATTTCCTTTGATCAGGCGACAAGTGGGACTTATAGAAGTCTCTACTACTGCATCTCAACCGTTCTTGGCAATTAAGGTCCAAATTTAAAAAAGAAGGACTCTTAAGGGTAAGATTCTTTTAACCGATTTGCACGGTTACAAATATTTTTGAACGACCAAACTGTTGTCTACAATCCAAACTCAGACTGCATAAAAGTCAGATTCTTAGTAACACTAAGTTTAACACTCCATGAAGAAGCAAGACAAGCTTCCCTTTCTCAAGCACAGAACAATTGCTTAGCAAAAGGGGTTCAGTACTGCTCTGAATTTTGATCATCTACCCACAAAATACATATTGGAAAAATGGCTGCTACAATATCTGAACTGTTGGCGAATACTCCACAAATGCTGAACTATGCTTCGAGTCACGACGATGTCGCTTTCCTAAAGACAGTATTTGCCCCCACCAATTGGTATGCAAAGGGTTACAGCAAATTTCCCTTCAAAATAAATCGAAGCCCGAACTCGAAGTTCTTTCCGTTTTCGTTTGCACTGACGAAATGGACAGAATATCTGCTAATCGAATATTAGAACCGAGAACCACTGTATTCTGTTTTCTGACAAGTAATGGTCTACTTATAGGCCACTACGCACCCATTGAGAATGGGTATACACCCGATCTAATCTGACGTTGGATCAGATTCTACGGTCTAGATTGATTAGTCACACCGAACTGGTGTACTGCTTCACTCACACCCAATCGGATTTAATCCAATCCGTTGGATTGTGCCCATTCGCGATTGACGGCTGAGATCGCAACTCTACGAACCAACGCACCCGTAGGCTCGAGTTGCACCCGATCGGAGCCACTCCGTGTGACTCATCTGCCACGTGTGTGACACGGAGCATCCACGTCAGCGCTACCTTACTGCCAACTCGCAATAAGAAATGGTGTCTACAAGGCGCCAAGTGCAAAGTGCGCCACTAAAGCGCCACAGCCCACGCCACACTGCACACGCCGCGCGTGTACCGGCTCTACTGGTATGGTGCTCGCACCATAGGGCTGCACCACACTAGATCATTGTTTATTCATATTATGAATGTTTCCTAATATATACCACTTCAACATCTCTCAAACTAACCAATGTGGGACAAAGCTTACAAAGAGGAAAACAAGCATTCTAAGGAAATAAGAAAATTTTACAAAACCAAAACGACGACTCCTTTATTTTGAAAATCTCTAACAATACAGTGGTTTTGCTTAGCAAAAGCCGTTCTAGTATGCTCGGTTGATAAGTGCGTTAAACAAGTCTTTTAAATGGTACTTCGAGATTATTTAATATTTTTCTGGCAAATTGATATGGATTTTCTTCCCTTGAACATTTAAGTAGACTGGAGTACATTTTTTTTTTTTTTTTGTTAGGAATGCCAAAAACCACAACCCTAATTGAACCTAAATCCACAATATTTCGAGATTCGAAAAAACGTCAACTTCCATTAAAGAAACTCGTTAAACTACTTTTATTCTACTATGTTGATAGACGATTAACCTTAGAATGAATATATACACACACTTATTACAAGAAGTTTACCGGTTGATTTTTTTTCTATTCCTACCTCAAATTCAAATCCTCGCTCCGCCCTAGTAACACTCAGGATCAGTTTCACCTGCAGGTGATCAAAACAAACTTATTGCAATACCTGAAATTCAAATAGAAGTCAAAATCTACCTGGGAATCCAATCTTTTTGGCCCTAAATATAGCTTTTGCCAGCTTGTTAAAAACCCGGGACTACCACACAAACAGTCAAAAAGTTTTACATGTCCGAAACCAACGGCAACCCCCTCAATTTAACACTATACTTGCTCCAAACCATCTCTGTTCTTTAAACCTCCAACGTTTCCCTTCCCAAACCATCTCTTTTTTTTTTTTTTTTTTTTTGTGAAATTCCCAAACCATTTCTGTCCCTTGGCCGATGCGATTTCAGCTGTCCGATGGGGTGCGGTGGCTCGCGGCTAAATGCCGAACGCGAAGCCATCCCGGCCAAAGTCCGGCCCTTGCTCCGCCGGAGGATAGAGGAAATCAGAAGGCGGAGACATTCCAACGGAGGAAAAGACACGACTCCTTCTGGGACAGAGTTGTTGCTTAGTCGTGAAGGCAAGGCAAGAGATGATGAAGATGAGATTGAAAATAGCATGGCGAGTTGCGTGACGTCGGAGGACTCGAAGGGGTCCACGGCCAAAAGAGCAGAAGCAGGGGATTCACAGAGAGAGGAAAGCGCGAAAGAGAAGAACAAGGAGGGGGGGAAAAAGGAAAAGGCGGCGAAGGGGAATGCAGAGGCGGGAAGCCAATATGATGCCAAGGAGGAGGATGAAAGTCATGGTAATAAAGAAGATGATGAAGGCTTGCATGGTGACGAGAGCAGCATAATGTTTCCGGGTTCGCCGAGTTTCAGAATCTATTTTACGGATAATTTGGATGAGGATGATGACGATGATGACAATGTCAATGATGGTGGTTAGTAGTATATTTATTCAGGAATATGCAGAACTGCAGATTTTCACCTAGGAAATGGTTTCGTTTTTTTTTCGCATAACCCAGTATTGTAATTAGGTTTTCAGATTTCTTTCCATTGAACATCAATCGTGTAATGCAGGCAAGAAAGACATTGGCGAAAACGAAAAGACCATTAGGGATCACGGCACGCCACCGGAGAAGGTACATGCATGACCATCCTTCATTGTATACAGCTAGAAACATTTGGTGTCTGTATCTTTTGAACATACACGAATGTCATCCGAGAGATAGAGAGAGTGTAACCTAATTAAGATTGGAGACTCATCCACCAATCAAATCGACTCCCGTTCATTGCAGACATGCAGATAATAGAATTACAACACTTGACTGCATTTTTTTAGTTTATGAAAGAAAATGATCACTATTACAATAACACGGTACAATTGAAAAGAGGCTTTCATGGACACTTTCACGGACCGGGTTCATGTATCCCGTCATTTTTTAGTTGAAAAACTGAATGAGTCAAAAGCAAAGCTAATTATCGTGTCTTTTCGCCTTCTGTGATAATCTAGGACTTGCAGGATTCTGATCCTAAGAAACTGAAGAAAGGGAGGAAGAGGAGCAGTTTTAGAAAGGTTATGCCAAAGGGAGGGCAAAATGCTATGAAGAACCTGTTCAATGTCAGGTCATGCTACACTCCGTCTTGCT
>BPLS01000135.1:124656-139287 GCA_019656275.1 Rhododendron kiyosumense
ATATTTTGAAAAACTATTTTCTCCCTCTCAAGACTCAAATTCATAACCATTCTTCGACTAATTACATAACTTATATTAAATTTGGGTCTACCAATTGGATTGTTCAAGCTTTTAGTCAAAATTTGAGTAAAAGCATGGGTAAAGAATGTTGGGTTTTGTGAAGCTTGATTCGATTTGGTTAAGCATTTCGCAAAGGTCCAGGTGACAGCGCCCACGGTGGGGGCTCGGAGATTGGGTGCACCACCCCCAAGACCTAGACAGGGTTTTACAATTTATGGTAATTTATGATGAAGTTAAAACTACTTGCGTTAAAACTACTTGCTATACGCAGCCAAGGTAACTAGTAATTTATTTTTTAGTCATGACATAATAGAAGTTGGTGTGAGTGTAGTGGCCCTGAATAAGCGGGCTCGGGCCAACCACGAGGCATTTACTATTGCATGCCTCGGGCTGGTCCTTAGTGCCCAACAATGCATAGCTCCGAGCAATGTTCTTAAAGAGGTCAGGTAACCAGTGAGTTGCTGCTCAGTACATCACGAAGTGACGACGTGCTATGCCTCGGCTATGACCTTCATCCTCGGGCAGCTGGGGACCTCGATGATGAGCATCAGCATGACGTATGCCGCGACAATTATAGAACGAAGATCATCATTAGGGCTGAACTGTCCATGTACTCCGTAACTGCCTTATCTCATACGTCACCTGAGGCGGTTACCCGAGTGTATCCACAATGCGCTTACTTGGGGACCAAGCCCAGTGAGGTCTATAAAAGCAAAGGGACACTAACCAAAAGAGGTATGTCATTCTACCCTAACCCTAGACCTATACACTTCTCCCTAGATCTAACTTGATCATCGAAGAGTCACTGGGCTTCCACAGCCCTAGTGACTTGTTGCCAGTCCGGCGCGCAGAGCAGTGGAAGAAAGAACCTGAACCGACCCACGATCAAGATCCCGATAAACCGACAATTGGCGACTCTGCTGGGTAACTAACCGCCATCTCGGCGTTCCATTTCTTCTCCTCCCTAAAACTCCGTTCAAATTCCTAAACCAAAATGGTGGTGGTACAGGATCCTTCTCTCAACAACGCAACGGCCGGACTCGGGCCCTTAAAGCCCTCACTCTCGTCTCTGGAGGAGCCAATGCCCTGGCAAGCAGCACACCTCCATCACCGCCAATCTCATTAGAGTCGGCTCTTCGACTCTGAACACGGAGCCATCTAGCGAAATCCACACCTACATCCATCATCTGGAGCAAAGGATTGACAACCTCACGTCGGCCATGGATCGGGACAAACATGTGTGCTACGAGTTGGCGGAAATTAAGCGCCTCCTTCAGATGTCCCCTTCTCGCTCTCGTTCTGGCAGAAGCTGCGACGGGCAAAGGAGTCACCATAGCCTCACCCATGGAGAGGCCCTCCTGGTGGAACACCGATTAAGGCCCTCAGCACAAGACCGCCTCGACCCACCAGAAGAGGCAGCCCACATCGGAAAGAATGGGCAGCGCGGGGAGCGTTCCCAGTCTCTTGAGCCGGATCCTAAAAAGCACCCAGGGAAGCAATTTGCCTTCGAGAGGCTTGGACGTATTTCTACCTCCTCCACCCATTCTGTCAGAGGGAGCAAGGGGCATACCGAGCCCACCCTTAGCTATACGAAAATCGCAAGAAAGGATAACAACCTTATGGAGATCCAAACCAAGGGGTACTGTGGGTGCCTCAAAAACAGACGTGAAAGAAGCCCAGTCATAGAGCGCCTCAAGCACCACTCTCGAGATAGCTATAAGTGCGACAAACAAAAGGACAGGTGCAAACACAACCACCCCCCCCCCCCCCAGAAGTCAAGGAGCGTTCCACCGAAACCCAAAGACCATCCGAAGTCGGACCATCTCACACCAAAGAAGCACACCATGATTGAGCGTCCAGACGGCCCGGACCGTTCTATCCAACCTCTGCGCAATGCGCGTCTTAAGAGACTCATGACCTCTCCATTTTCAAAAGAGATCAATTCAGTTACCCCCCCCTCCCCCCAAAAAAAAAAAAAGAATTCGCCCAACCCAAGTTTGACGGCAAATCCGAAGCCTACACTCATTTGGTGCAGTACAAGCTCTTCATGTCTCTGTTCCTCAAGAACAGCCCCTCGGATGACGCCTTCCTTTGCAAAGTATTTCCAACAAGCCTCGGGAACCTAGGCGTTAAATGTTCAACCGATTGCCTCCCAGATCCATTTCCTCATTCAATTCTCTTTGTGACCCATTCATGGCTCGGTTCGTGACGAGTAACAAGCACACAAAGGAAATCGACTCTCTTCTCTTACTGCGCAAACGAAGCGACGAAATATTTCGCCAATATGTTGGCCGCTACTGGGAGCTCTTTAACGAGATTGAAGGGTGCGACAAGGTCATCTCGGCCCCTGGCTTTAAGCTCGGCCTCACTTCACTAGACGAGCAAGTATATGGACCCCGTTCGTTTAAGGGTTTTGGATTTTGGATTCTAATCATTATCCTACTTTCCTCCAATCATTACTCTTATTTTTCTCTCTATCTTTCTTCAATCATTACCCATATTTTCAATCATTCCCCTATTTCTCTCTACACTCGTTACCTAAAAATCCAAATCCAAAATCCCAAAATGAACGAGGTCATGATGATCTCGCCCCGAACAAACCAAGGTCCATGCAGGAGCTCATGACAAGCATCAAAGGGTGGTGCCAGCTAATTGAATCCAATGTAGAACGGGGAATCGGGAAGCCCACAGCACTAGGACCCCGTTCATTTTGGGATTTTGGATTTGGATTTGTAGGTAATGAGTGTAGAGAGAAATAGAGTAATGATTGGAGAGAAATAGAGAAAAAAAATGCATAATGAGGAGAGAAATAGGAGAATGATTAGAATCCAAAATTCAAAACCTTTAAACGAACGGGATCTGAAGGTTCTAGTGGCCTCGACAATCATCACATTCGCCGCACACGTCCTGACCTCCAAAAAACAAGTCAACAATAGAAAGCAAGCACCAAAGCGGGGACTGAAACCGAGCAATTTCATTGGAAAAAAACCTTCTTCATCATCCCAATCTACAAGATAATTGACCAAGTTAAGGACCAGCCTTTCTTCTCCTTCCCAAATCAGAAGCTTGGCACCGAGAACGAGATGATCAATGCAACTACCATAACGAGCAAGGCCACTTCACCACCGCTTGCAAACCCTTCAAGGCTTACTTGGAGTAGCTTGTCACGGGCGGTCACCTCAGAAATCTCATTGACCATGAAAAAACTAGGGCTTGGTCATAGCGGATCAAAAGCCAAACCAAAGAAGAGGTTCAAACGATCCATGTCATCCATGGTTCCATGGATGCTGAGGCCACAAGGATAATCCACGCCTATCTTAATGAAGCTTAGTCAGCCAAACAAGTCATGCTGGTAGGTCTTGAGCCAAAGCATGCTCATACAGACAATGGCTCTAAATGGACTATCTCGTTCACCGAAAAAGATCTTGACCAAGTCCCATTCCTTCACAACGACGCCCTCGAGGTAACACTGCGCATTGGAGCCTTCAATGTCCGGCGTGTTCTCGTCGATCAGGGCAGCTCGGCGAAAGTAATGTACTATTCCCTGTTCAAGGATTTGAAGCTCCCGAAGTCCGATCTCCGTCCTACCGAGGTCTCTCGAGTTGGTTTCAACGGAGCCCCAGTATGGCCCCTCGAACAGATCACCCTCCCCGTCTATGCCGAGTTGGCGATACACTAGATGGAGTTCATCGTAGTAGACGTTCCGAGCCCTTACAACGCCATCGTCGGACGCACCTGGCTTTACAAAATGAAGGCTATCGCCTCCACCTATCACTGGTCGTTCTATTCATCGGTGTGTTCTGTCATCAGGAAGACCTCTACGGGGACCAAATTACAGCTAAGAAGTGCTATGTCAATGCAGTCTGAAGCAACAAAAAGACAGTTTGGGTAAACCTCATCAAGGTCCCCGACACCCCAGTCCTTGAAGACTTCGGAAAAAGGGCCGACGAAAAGGCAATTGAAGATTTGATTACCATTCCCATCAATGAGGATGGGCTCATCCCTTAGATACCGAGCAAGAACAGTTGGGGGATTTCCTTAAAAGTAACATCGAGGTGTTTGCCTGGACGCCATATGAAATTCCCGGGGTCGACCCTTTGTTCATCTGCCATGAACTCAACATTGATAAAAGCAGATGTCCGATCGAGCAGAAGGCAAGGCAGTCCTCCCCAATACATTCCGAAGTCGTTATCAAAAAAGTCAGACGCCTCCTAAACGCTCGAGCCATCTTCGAGTTCAGTACCCAAAGTGGTTGGCCAACACTGTGGTTGTGAAGAAAAAGAACGCCAAATGGCGTGTGTGCATCAACTATTCCAATCTCAACGATGCCTACCCGAAAGACTTCTTCCCCCTTTCGCGAATCGATCAGTTAGTCGACGCCACCGCCAATCATGCCCGACTCAATCTTATGGACGCTTACCGAGGCTATCATCAGATAGTAATGAGCAAAAACGATGTTGAAAATACAGCCTTCATTACCCCGCACGGTATTTTCGAATATCTTGTCATGCCCTTCGGCCTCAAAAATGCCGGGGCTACATTTCAGCGTTTGATAACCAAAATGTTCGAACACTTGTTGGGGGACACCATGATGGCTTACATTGATGATATGATTGCAAAAAACATGTGTTTGCGGCTTCCCCGGGACCGAACATGAAGTTCCCCGACACGACGTATGTGTTTGCCCAAGACTCGGAGTCGGGCAAGCTCTCTATCAACAAGTCCTTATGCTCGAGCCGACTGACAAGGTAATACCGACCATAGCCGGGGTTCTTCCCGAGCATGTACGCACCAAACAACTCTTCGATCCAAAAGGCCAAGTTTTCCCTCCACCGCAACTCAATGATGCTCATAATGATGCAATAGGAGTTGGTGGAAAGCTGAGAAGAATTGAGGGACAGTTCCCGAAGCACGTGTCGGACGAAATAGTGGAGGGAAAACCTAACCCCGCCCTCGACTATGGCCATCAGAGGGAAGGTTAACTCCCCCTCTCGGTACTGGATATTGTCCGGGTGTGACGCCCCTCTATAACTTGGACAACAGGAGGGATGGAGTAGGTCTCCATGAACTCCTCGTAAGACCCCGCCTCTCCATCGAAGAGACAGAGGAATGAACAGGGACGCTCCGCCCTTCCCCGTCGAACCTCCACCGGAGCCTCAGCATCTTGACCTGAGGAATTCACAAGATCAGCAACAGAGGACGACACCAATAAGCCCGACATCTATGTAGAAGAAGGATCAAGGGGCTTGAAATAATCCACGGGGACTGAAGTGGCCCAACGTACTTGGGCTAGGCTACGAAGGAAAAGTCTTCTACACTTGGGGTAATGAATGCCAAAGAACTCCAAAAGCTGTCCTAGGAGATCTCAATGACCATTTGCCTGAACCTAACAGGATGCACATGCAAGAGTTGTTAGCTATGTGGACA
This sequence comes from Rhododendron kiyosumense, assembly GCA_019656275.1. Taxonomy (NCBI): domain Eukaryota; kingdom Viridiplantae; phylum Streptophyta; class Magnoliopsida; order Ericales; family Ericaceae; genus Rhododendron; species Rhododendron kiyosumense. The sequence goes on from BPLS01000135.1 coordinate 130,144, forward strand.
CATGGAATCAAAGAGGGGCATAATCAGGTCATCACTCCTTGGACACCTAAACATTAGGTTGAGATCCCATATAAGGGGAATTCCTCCTCGGGAAAAATCTCAGGCTCGGGATGGATACGAAGCTCGGGAAGAACAATGACCAGTGTCTGTTCATCTTCCTTCCTGTTCCCAGGCAGCCCAAGCCTCTCTAAGACGATGATTCGATCAGAAAACGTTGAAAATGCTAGAAAACTTGAGAAAGGTCTTGATCGATCAACATACCTGAAAATGGGGAGAGAACTCGCTGCCAAACGCGTGCGAGATCGATCCAAAGATCTGAAAACTCGAAGGGTGATGAGAGAGGTTCTGACGATGATGTTCTGGAGTGTTCTCCCCCCCCCCCCGTTTGAAGGGTACGCGGGAAACGAAGCAACTACTCGGAGGCCGTTGGTTGTGCGACACGTGGCGACAATCAACAGCTCATAGGCAACCAACAGCGCCTAGGTTGGCCGATCCATTAGGCTTGCGAGTTGTGACGAATGGCAATGATTTAACAGAACGTACCAATCAACTGACACGGTAAGTGCCGGGCCACCTAGCACCGTACGTTCGACAAAGCGATGACTGACACGTGGCTCCTAGCGCTAGGCTTTTAGCAGTTACCGAAGGAGTTACGAAGACTCCTTCGGACAAAAGTCTTGGTGTCGACGATTACTACTGCAGCACTGCTAATCCCCCCGCGCTGAGAAGGACACCCAGGCTGATTGAGGGGCTATTGTAGTGGCCCGGAATAAGCGAGCTCGGGCCAACCCCGAGGCATTTACTATGGGATGCCTTAGGCTGGTCCCTAGTACCCATCAGTGCATAGCTTCGAGCAATGTTCTTAAAGTGCTTGGGCAACTGGTGAGGTATTGCTTGGTACATCACGAAGTGACAACGCGTTATGCCTCGGCTATGACCTTCATCCTCGGGCAGCCGGGGACCTCGATGATGAGCATCAACATGACGTAAGCCGCGACAGTTACAGAACGAAGATCATCATTACGGCTGACCTGACCATGTACTCCATAACTGTCTTATCTCATATGCCGCCCATAACGTCACCCGAGACGGTTACCCGAGCGCATCCTCCAAACACTTGGTGACCAAGCCAAACGAGGTCTATAAAAGCAAAGGGACTCTAACCAAAAGAGGTATGTCATTCTCCCCTAACCCTAGACCTATACACTTCTCCCTAGATCCAACTTGATCGTCGGAGGGTCACTGGGCTTCCACAACCCTAGTTACTTGTTGCAAGTCCGGCAGCGGGCGCATGAAGCATCGGAAGAAGGAACCTAAACTGACCCACAGTCAAGATCCTGATAAACCAAACCCCTACAGTGAGCAACGTGTGCTCAACTACACAATTAAATTCAAGCAACCACGTAATTAAATTCAAGCTACTCTCATTAGGGTGATAAATGAGCCAAGCAGTTAGTTGTTTTCAAAGCTTGGTTTGAAATTTTAACAAGCTTCATAATATGTTGGAGCTTAAAGCTCGTTGGGAGACAAGCGGATCCCCCAAACGAGCTTTAATCGAGCCGAACACGAACTGATCTTGTGTAGCTTGAATTTTTTACTCATCATAAACCGAACTAGCCGAGTTGTAGCTTGTTCAATTGAAAGCTTATTGAGATTTTAAAAAATGTTCAAACTTGGTTTGTTGAACAAACAAAAACAAGTTCAAACTCAAGTAGCTTGATTCATTTATCAGCCCTAATATCTCAGGGAGTAATAGAGATACAAAATAACGCCTAAATGTACAACAGTATACCGAGACAGAACGAATTACATACCCATAATAACCCGTCGATTATGGGCGGAGGTATATCGAAGGGAGAGTGGCAGATACCACCCCAGTTCCAACAAAAAATTATCTTACACTGAAGTGATGTCGATTAATAAATTATCAGTATCCAAATAGCAAATAGCTTCATTTTTAATATAGAAAAATGAAAATAAAAAAAAGAAACGGTTGAGATTATAAAAATAATATCTCAACTTTTTTATCAAAAAAAAATTTCAATCTCACTTTCATGAGGGCTTGTTCCGCTCAGAGCTTTATAGGATTTGGGGGCTTTTAAAGCTTTGTCTTTATTAAAAAAATTATTTTTTTAGTTTTACGTCACACTTTTGAGATTTATTATTAACTTTTATAACATCCAATATCATAGTTGTCAAATCAAGAATCGAAAAGGTCCATTTGCGAATCGTGAATTGTATTGAATCTTAAATGGTTCCGATTCACTCAAATTCTTAGAAATGCATAAAAAATGTAAATTTCAAGTTTGAATAATGATCTTGTGATCTAAATATGCAATAGACTAGTTAAAAAGAAGTTTATTAGACTATTTTTGGCCCTCTTTCTTTTCGGCAGAGGACTTTTATATACTCTATTTTCTGAACTCTCTATATAACACATCTCCCACTGACATACATACATACATACATATACACACACCGCACTACTAGAATATACTATATTATATATATACACTCACTAACTAGTGAACATATAGAAGACAAATAAAAAACTTAGTACACTCACCGACAAGAACGAGATGCAATTCAAGCATCAATCTCGACGTCGAAAGTTTCGATGGAGGTCGAAGCTTCACTACGAGGGCTCAGGTTTTTGTTTTCTTCGATCGTTTGGGTTGTCTACAGGTTAGGAAACATATTCTGATCCCTCGCCTCTCATAAAGGTAATGTATTTACCGATATATGTCCAGAAACCCGACCGAATCCGCTAGAAAACCCACTCATTCGAAAACAAGCTGAATCGTACGATTCACCGATTCAAAACACGATTCTGCGATTCTCACTTCGATTCTTACCTATTCACGAGTCATATGATCGATCCAAATTGTTTCATACTTGAATCGTATGATTTCGATAACTATGTCCAATATAAATCCCTAAAAATCAGATTTTTTGTCTTTATCTTGGATATTTCTAAAAAAATTTGGATAAAAGTTATAAAAAAAAAAAAAAATACCTATCTGATTTTTCTCATCGACACAATCAATAATTTATAAAAATTTGAAAAAAAAAAAAAGCCTAAATACAACAAGATAGTTGAACCAAGTCTTTTATTCTTATTAATCCAACGAAAAAAAGTCTCTTATTCTTGTCTAACAAAAATCAAAGCAACAGAGACAAAGTCTGATTTTACGTTTAACCCGACTCCTCACTCTTCGTACTTTAAGAACGAGGTACAACTAATAATAGTGGACTACCATGGAACAGAGCCACTACGGTTGAAACATCACACAGATAATACGTATACACACAAATATATAATTAAAAAAATATACCGTGAATATGCGCACATTAGGCTTAGATTATATTATAAACCTGGATTAACTCCATTAGAAAGTGGACGTCCTTGGAGTAGAGTTCAGCGGAGAGGTAGTTAACGGCATGATGGAGGTCTTCGCTTTTGGGATCCGGTTCACCCCCGATATTGAACTTTTTCGTCCGGATTTCCTCAATGTGTTCTCTCGGCGTAGCCATTGGCAAAGAAAATCTCCCACCAGTATCTGTTCTACGGAGCCCGTATCACAGAGAGAGTCGTGAATATAATCAAAGAGAGAGAGTGAGAGATATAGAGAAGGGAGAGCTTAGTTGGGAAGCAAAAGAGAGAGTGGAAGAAAGGGATGAGAGAGAGAAGGCGACGAACTTGTTCGGAGAGAGAGTGAGAGATATAGAAAAGGGAAAACTTCGTTGGGAAGCAAAAGAGAAAGTGGAAGAAAGGGGTGAGAGAGAGAGAGAGAGAGAGAGAGAGAGAGTAGAGTGGAGTGAGAAATGAGAAGGAGACTGGAAGGCGACGAACTTGTACGGAGACGGAGACTTTTTGTGGGACCTATTCCAATTTTTTTCTTTATTAATGGCGTTCCTTGAGATTCCTTGACTTCAGGTCTGGCCCGAGTAGTCTACGGCGTTTGCTTTTCCCGCCAAAGAGAAAAACAAAGAAAAAAAAGATTGTCAACTGTTTATTCCCGCCACGTGGCCGGGGTTGCGCGAGTCGATTGGAGACGTGACGTCATCTGATTACTTAGTTGATTGGTCAGCAGAGCAATCACTTTGTGGGCTGGAAATGGCAATCGGACCCGCCGCGAATCCCGCCCCACCTCGTACGGAGCGGGTTTTCTTAATCACCTTTTTGGGTATTGGGTCGGGATAAAATAACTACCCCGCCCAAATAAAAAAACCCGGCCTAGTTCAGGTAGGGTTCCGGGTTGTTGGACTCGGAGTGCCCCATGAATTTGGTTACACAATGCCACTCTTTGCGACCGCCCCGATATACCTGTCCTGAAATGTATTTATTTATAAAATTATACTTTTATCCTAATCTAAGTATTATTAATTCTTCAAATTTTATATTTTTACCCTAATATTATTATCATCATTATACTAAAAAAAACATTTATATTCTTATATTTATATTTTCACCGTTATATTAAATTAACACTTTATTTATACTTATTTTGCCTTTAGATTATCAATTTTTTTAATTTTTTTACAGAGCGAGATAGGTAAACACGTTCCCCAATCGGAGCGGGAATGGGGGTACCCAAAAAAATACCCAACCGGGTCGGGTTGGGACCAGGACCAGGTAATAATTTCTGGATCAAGGTCGAGTACGCAAAAATCCGGCCTACCGCATTGTCATTCCTATAAGGCTGTAGCCCAACACTGGATGGGATTTTTTTTTTTTAATTTTTTTTTTTTGGCCCCGAATCTTCAGGCAATCTAGTAGTTATGATATGTATGTTTTCTTATTTTTTTCATTGAGATGAGAATAATAGAGATTCTCACCGTGTATATTTCTTACGAGAGAGTATGTAGATCCGTTAAGAATCCAAATCTTACCATTCTGATTTATCTATACGTATCCTATTAGAGAAATTTTTTAGTGTCGAGCGGGCACCGGACACGTGGTGCCGAGCACCATTTCGGCCGTCCAAACATTAAGAATTCGAGTCTTACCATTCTTATTTATCTATACGTATCCTATTAGAGAAATTTTTCAGTGCCGAGCGGGCATCGAACACGTGGTGCCGAGCACCATTTTTGGCCGTCCAAATATGTTTTGGATGGCCCAGATCTGTTTAAGTAATTTTTAAGTGTAAAATTATCAAAACACCCCCTCAAGCCCAAACAGATCTGGATTGTCCAAAACATATTTGGACGGCCGAAATGCGTGCTCGGCACCACGTGGCCAGTGCCCGCTCGACACTGAAAAATTTCTCATCCTATTATTCCTTTACATATGCAAAAGGCAATACCATGTTGAAAAGTACGCAATTTGCTACATCAAGTATTGATTCAATCTCATAACCTAATTATGCTATTTCTAAGCTCGTTTTCCGTTCAGCTGCTATATAGAATAAATTATATACACCGGTAGTGTAACACATTTGTTTTCTTTAAATCAATTACATTGTGTCAAGATTTAAAAATAGTGGTTCCAATTAATAGAATATTGTGACGTGATGCAATTTAATTAATTTGAAGAAAACAAATGAGTTACACCAGTAGTGTAAAATAATTTAATCTCTTTGCTATATACATAATTTACAAAGTCTCCATACACTATCTTATATCCCAATTGACTAGCCCGTTCCAGAACGGGAAATAAGTCCTTATTTTTTAAGAAGACAATTTTAAACTCAAAAATAATGGATTTATTGAAATATAAAAATATGTAATATGAATCTTGTTTGAAAGATCTCGATGAGATCTTTTATGATCCATATCTTTTCTACGGTGCAAAAAAATCAAAAAATATATTTTTTATTTGCATTATTTTTGAGTTTGAAAATGTAAAATAAGTAATTTTTTTAAAGGAGGTGTTCTGGAAAATCGTTTGAAGAGCCTGTCGCCAAGAACACCCCCTTATTTTTGTAGAAACCCTTTGTAGCACTCAGAGTGATCGGCCATTATTAGGAGTGTTTGTGAGGAGTGACTATTTAGTGATATAGAGTACATTCACACCGTCTTTCATACACCTCTATCACCGCATTTTTTTCTTTCGTGATTTTAATATTTAGTCATGGATCTCGTGTGGATGTGTAGGATAGAGGTTCTTAAAGCACCGTGGAGCTGTGCTCCAAAAGTACTTGAATTCTTTACGTGTAAAGTGAGTGCTACACTTAGGTGTGTCACATAATTGTTGCATTTTTTTTCCCCTCGAGAAAAACATAAAAAAGATTCAGCTAGTCAAATTGCAGATACATGTAACTCTTGGTTTCACAGGGTGATTCGAGATTCAAATTTATAGAGAGACATCAAACCTTTCTTTCATTATTAATCCCCTAATTTGCCCTTTAATACACATTGTTTTGTGATGTTGACAAAAAAGATAAGAAGGTGCAACTCTTATCTTACGCCATCTACCTAATAAAACATAAGGGTGTGAAGATAACACAAATACAAGTTGAAAGAAATGCTGAGATTCATTTGATCTAAAAGCTGATATGTGCTCTCCAACTCTCTTAAGAAAATACTAACACTCTTATAAATATATTACAAAACTGTCATAAGTTCTTTTTACCCACTGCTCGGCTTCTGAAGTTGGCATAAAAAAATAATAATATATTACAAAAATGTCCGTGCTTACGGCACTACCAAGGTGTATAGTGCCGTAAGCCAAGGTGCGTAGTGCCGTAAGCACATACAAACACCAATTTTTCTTAAATTCAGAACCAATTCTATCGCTCATAACCCATTACCACAACTACTTTGCACAAGCTTTTCACTTGTATAGAGGGCAGCACCATTTTTTCTTTTTTTTTTTCTTTTTATCTCTGTAAGAATCAAACTACATGCTTGAACTTATAAAAGCTCACATTTTGCTCTCCTCTCCGCTTGAGCTAACCCTTTATGTTGTTTTCTCCCATCATAATTTCTCTAAATTTAGACTTCAATTTGTTATAAAAGAAAATGCTAAAAACAACCCAATGAGCTGTCAATAAGACACGAAAATATTCAAAAAAACATAATGTTTTTTATTTATCAAAGTGCATCAAAAGTAGTAATATTTTTTTCGGATTTTGATATTCGGGCTCCACTTTTTACTGATAGCGCTCCACTAGTAACTTCAAGTTAAAAGTGAAGCGCCATCAATAAAAATGGAGTGCGAAAATCAATTTCCTGTTTTTTTTTTTCTCTCTTTTGCCTTATTGCTAACTCAATAAGCTGTCAATAGTATAATAGTTATTGTAATACAAAGCTTCCAATAATGAGAAATTAATTTTTTATTACTACTAATTTCACATAAACGTAATTTTTTTTTATCCTTTTTCCTCTTTGTATCTTATATACTTGTAAGCGAATTGAAGTGTCCGCTAGCAGCTTAAAGCTCGACTCGATAAAGACTTTGCGGTAGAATTTAAGCCTATTTGATGAAATGAGTCAAGATCTAGTCATCCCAAACTCGACTGGGATAGATTCTTGAAAAAACAGACATATACAAAAGCAATATTTTAGTAATACGGATAGTGATTCAAACTGTTTTTAAATGTTTTGTTTCAAAGCTCAAGTTTGAGTCGAGCTTAACTTGTTTATATTTATTCGACTCGGGTTTGCACTGAGCTCGAGTTTCCTATTATAAATACAAACTCGAGCTCGATTGTGACTCGAACCTAACTTTAGCTACGGAGTTTCACAAATATTTACCGGCCCATGCATATTACAAATTTTTTTTTTTTGTTAATACTAATAAACTGGAGCTGGCTCCAAAGTCGAACTGAACTTTAGCTAATCGAGTTTCATAGCTAACAAAAGTTTAACTGAGCCGAACTCGCAAACCTCAGAAAAATGTAAAACAAAAGGCCAAAAGCAAAAGCCGTTTAAAAAGGAGGTAAATTACCAAAACCATATTGTGGTTTCCAAAAATTATAATTGTCTCCTCACATTTGGAAAAGTACAAAGTGCCTCTCCCTCAGTACAAATTACTCCCTTATCGTGATAAAGCTGCTGGTCCACTAGATAATTCAACGAAATTTAACTAAAAATAATATTAAAAATTTCTAATTACAGACTTACAATAGAGTAATAGACTTGCTTACAATAGAGTAATAGACTTGCCTGTCTTTTGTTAGCATGTGAAAAGGACAATGTGGTCGATTGTAACTAAGATTGGATAAGGTCAGATAGACAAGACAATGTCGAATTTTCTAGCGGTTACATCTCAACGAGAGAGTAATTTGTTACGAGACACCGGTTATTTTATAATTCTCCAAACTTGAGTGGAAAACCTATAATTTGAGAAACCTCGGGTGGTTTTGGTAATTTCCCCCCCCCGGGTTCTTTTGTTTTTTTTTACCAGAAAGTAAACTCGATATATATAAGCAAAACACAATACAATAAGAGAGGACACTATCGGTCCCAAAATATGAAAAACGAACAAAATACAACAAACCAAAGAAACCGCATGGAACCACGACGCCAGAGCCGAACCTGTCGAACACACTTGTGAAGAGGGGTTGGAGAGGCCAAAATTGAGAGGCCATGTATGAACATAGAGCAAACCCTCCTAGATGACCCGCCGCACCAACTCGAACTCGTCCTGCCGCAAATTGGAGGCAAAAGCCGCTGCAGGTGCTGTCTTTGTTGCCGTGATGTAGGACAAAAATGGAGAATTTTTGTATTTTATTTTTATTGTTTTAGAATAAGATTTTGATTAGGAATATTTTTCGTTTAGGTTAGAATTATTAACTTTCCGTATTCTGTTTGATTTTAATTTCTACCTTTATTAGGATTCTTGGTTTATAAGAATTAGGATTTTATTTTAATTAATTAGGAAATATCCTTTATTTAATGCCACTTGTTTTGGCATGTTTCATTATTTCTTTTACGGTATGATTTCTAGGGTTAGGGTCTTATAAAAAGAGCTGTAACCTATTCAATTATTTAACTTTTAAGCTTTTTATCAATAATATTCAGACTTTGTCTTTTTCTCTTGAGGATTCAAGAACTGCTCATGGCTACGAGTACCTATCATTCGTTTGATTAGTACGCAACTAATCTCGTTGTTATTTCCGCTGCGTCAAGTGGTATCAAAGCCACGCTGTTTCTTGGTTTGATGGCATTCGTCCGTGGAAGATACACAAACCCTAT
>BPLS01000135.1:204287-219095 GCA_019656275.1 Rhododendron kiyosumense
TGCAGAATCGACGGGAACTTGGCTTACTATCGACAGAAACATCCCAGTATCAACGGGAACAACTATGAAGCAGTTACCCTACTTCTTGGGTCATTTTGGACTTCCACCTCTTCGTCGGATCAGTTTTTTTAATTGAAACAAAGGAGTTCAATACCTTCTAATAAACTGATTCCCCTGGGAAAATTATTAGATGCATCTCGCTCTACAGGTGTAAACATGGTTATAAGTACTGTCACAGCCATGATTGGCTCGAACTTGTATTCCATAGTTAATTTCGCACTGTTCTTAACCCATATAGATGGAGTGGAGGGATCATTTTCTATTTTGACCATTCATGGTCTAAATTAAAAACTCTAGTCGAATTAATATTTCATGATTCGACTTGCTTTGAATTTCGAATTTTCGGGCCCCTTAATGAATTTTGCCCCCCAAGTTCATTTGGAAAAACCAAATAAAATTGGGCAAGTAAAGATTTTCACATATTTTCAAAGGATATTCTTTTGGCTCATAAACATGATTACAGTCTATAATCAAGGGCAATTGCTACCAGAACCATGATGCCAAATAGGTTGCAAGCCTTGTGAATTATGATCGACAGAAAAATGTTCCTATCGATGGGAGCATAACCTGCCATCCATGGCTAAACAAATTGATTTCTTTTACCGTCGATATCCAAACAAATTGGATAAAGTTCGTCGGCCTTGGGTAAGTGGAAAATCCAGAGCAAAAGGCAGCAACATATTGGCCACTTTACTGCCATTGGTGGTTGTAAGGCCAATTTCCTTCCAAAACCAACACGTCTCTGTACATTAGTCCTCTTGGTGGCCATAATCTTCAACAAATGACTTAATTTGGCCAATCGAAGGGAATGGGGTACTGGATCCATTTAATTTGTTTGGCCTTCTCATTAATCGACAGAGATTTTTTAAGAATTGTTCCAAAGATTGGCCAACAAATAGCCGTCCTTCTTTGAAAAAATTTAACTGTTCAAACCTTCCATTTAAGGCTGAATACTTCAACATCTCAAGCCATTTTGTTTTAACAATTTGGCTTTCTAAAGATGAGTTTGCCCCCCATGCAAATTCGATACCAAAAGAGGGCTATTTCATTTCATAGTTTGGCCATGTATGTCCTAATTTTGTGTAAAAATCTGGAACGAAATTAGCCATTGGCCTTTGTTTGGCCAAAATATTAGTAACCGCCATTTCATTATTGGCTTTTGTTTTCTTCATGAAAATCACCATTATAATTTTCCACATCTCTGAGTAATGTATAGGAAATCATTATCATAATTAAAAATGAAAAGCCAATTAAAAGTAGGCTCCCAAACACCCACTAAGCATAAAGATTTTTTTCGAGGTTCTGTCGTTATTCCAAAAAAAATTGAATTCGACAATAGGAATCGGGAAAAAGGAAAAAAAAATACTTTTACCCAAATATTTCAGATAATAACCCATTTTTAGCCAGGGAAAAAAGTTTAAAAAGTTGTCTTTGGTTGCCTCAAATTAGATATTTCTAAAAATATTTGGATAAAAGTAAAAGAAATTCTTTTTTCCAATTTTTGTCCAAAGAATCAATAATTTATAAAATTTTGATTCAAAAACAACGAATACCATTTTTTTATAATGAAAAAATCTTAAAAAGTAATAAAAGTTAAGCGCAACGGGGCAGAATGCATTAATATTTGCTCTAGTAGATTGTATCATGTGCTTCATTAATATCTGCTAAGCAATTTTTGAGGCGAATGGGGCTTTTTTTTTTTTTTTTTTTGATCCGCGGCTTGAGTTGGGGTTTTGGAATTTTGCAGTGTTAGTTTGCCTTGACTTTCGTTAACATTTTATACTTGGTCCTTAATTTGTTATTAAGGAAGTCATGGTTTAGTTAAGGCGGTAATGGTTCAACAAATTTCGTCAAGTCCAGCTCAACTTGTGTTCCACCTCAGCAATCCTTGTGACAGCTTCTCATCCAATAGGAAAGTTGAGAGAATTTTGTGAGATGTGTGTTTCTTTTGTGTCTTGGTAGTAAATAGTACAGTGCCTTTGTTTTGTAGGGAATCTTTTGTATATACCGGGGATAGGAGGGGGTGGTGGTGTATCCCTCCGGTTTGTTTTCAATTTTTCGACCATTTTATGAACACACCTTGATGATAGACTCTGTTCTTTCGTTAGAGCTCGGTAAGAACATTAATCTTTCCAGAAATCATGAGTAGACATGTGATCGGCACACTTGCAAATTGAAAAAATTAAAAATTGGATAAAAAACACAATGAATTAGAACATAATTTGATTTTTCTTAACTTTCACGTGTGAATATTTACTGAAATCCGATAAACATGATCTTTGTCAAGATTAATGTTCCTATTGAGATGTACAAAATAAATAAAATCGATTACTAAATTGTCTTTGCAAAATGGCCGAAAAAGTGAAAACAGTCTAGAGGGGACACCACCACGGCACCACCCCTCCTTATATACATAAGTTTCTCTGTTTTGTAAGGGGCTGAAAATTGGAAAATCACATAAATTCGACTCAAAATTAACAAATGCCAATTTTTTTTTGAATAAGAACAGAAGCCAAAAAATTTCCAAAATTTAAAACATCGATACAAATGATTTGTTTGAAGAGCACGTGTGTTGAAAATAGATTGCCATTTAGGAATTTAGGGAGTACTTTTTAGACTCCCAAGATAGATGATTAATTTAAAAAAATCATACAAATCCAACCAAAATTCAAAAAAATGAACAAAACAAATAAAATAAAGAATTTCAGGAACCCAGATGTAAGTGCTCCTATGTGAGAAGACCCGTGCTAGAGTGGAATTTTTTTTTTTATTTTGCAGCCGTTTCTAGAGAGCAACAAACGGACAGGAGCAACCCTACGCTCCCATCTGCAACAGTGGAATCCCATCTACTAACTCTCTCTCTTACTTTACTCTTCCCATCTGCAACCATCTCTCTCTCCTTCAAAATACAACGACCCATTCTCTCCCTCTCTCCACCACCGGGGACGACACCACCAACGCCGGACACCCGCAACGCCGGACACCCGCACCACAAAGGTCCCTTCCTCTCACCCAACGACACCCACCCCCACCCCCAACCCCAACCCCAAAACACAACTCTCTCTCTCTCTCTCTCTCTCTCTCTCTCTCTGCATAAAATGCTCAACTCTCTTCGACGATGGCGCTGCACAGATCAGAGAGCTCTCCTTTCTCACACCAATTCCGATTGGAGAGGCTCTCTATCTCTCTCATCTTTCTCATCTCTCACTCGAAGTCCGATGTGAAGATTAATCTCGACTGTCGATTCAAGAGGAAGCGAGAGAGACAGAGAAACAGATGCATGAAGAGGAGATCAATTGAAGATTTCATCCATCGAAGTTCCTCGCCAGAGGTAATCTCATGACTGATCATTTTTTGTTTCCTCCGTCTTCTTCACCTTCTCCGGCTTGGTTCTCTCTCTGTTTCTGTATGTGTGTGTGCGAAATATATAGATACATGGAGAGAGATGATTAAAAAGAAATCAGATTTTATTCTGATTCGAGAGATTTGCCAATAAATATTTGGCAGAAGAAATCAATTTAAGAGATTTGCCATTCAATATTTGGCAGAAGAAATCAGATTTTACTCTGATTCGTTGGGGGGATGCAGAGAAAGTACATGCATGACTTTACCAAAGCACCCCCACACAAAAACCCAAACAGTAAACTAAAGAACGAAATAAAGGATATGGAAGGAAAACATGGAAAGTCAGAAAACCCATTAAAGTAAAAAAAAAAAATCAACACCATCTACACACCCCAATCTGCAGGATTCACCACTGTTTGCCTGCGGAATGACCAAAACAACCCTACACAAAAAGATCCAACTTCACATCTTCACAGACACACCAGGGCAATCCTAGCAGTACACAAAGTTTATCGCTTACACGTACGGAAGAAGTTCAATCCTCCTTTAGTGGCCCTGAGTGGATTACAAAAATGTTATAAGTTCTTTTTACCCACTGCTCGGCTTCTGAAGTTGGCATAAAAAAATAAAAATATATTACAAAAATGCCCGTGCCTACGGCACTACCAAGGTGCATAGTGCCGTAAGTCAAGGTGCGTAGTGCCGTAAGCACAGACAAACACCAATTTTTCTTAAATTCAGAACCAATTCTATCGCTCAAAACCCATTACCACAACTACTTTGCACAAGCTTTTCACTTGTATAGAGGGCAGCACCATTTTTTTTTTATTTTTTCTCTTTTTATCTCTGTAAGAATCAAACTACATGCTTGAACTTATAAAAGCTCTCACATTTTGCTCTCCTCTCCGCTTGAGCTAACCCTTTATGTTGTTTTCTCCCATTATAATTTCTTTAAATTTAGACTTCAATTTGTTATAAAAGAAAATGCTAAAAACAACCCAATGAGCTGTCAATAAGACACGAAAATGTTCAAAAAAACATAATGTTTTTTATTTATCAAAGTGCATCAAAGTAGTAGTATTTTTTTCGGATTTCGATATTCGGGCTCCACTAGTAAGTTAAAAGTGAAGCGCCATCAATAAAAAATGGAGTGCGAAAATCAATTTCCTTTTTTCTTTTCTTTTCTCTTTTGCCTTATTGCTAACTCAATAAACTGTTAATAGTATAATAGTTATTGTAATACAAAGCTTCCAATAATGAGAAATTAATTTTTTATTACTACTAATTTCACATATACGTAATTTTTTTTTTTTTTTATCCTTTTTCCTCTTTGTATCTTACATACTCGTAAGCGAATCGAACTGTCCGCTAGCAGCTTAAAGCTCGACTCGATAAAGACTTTGCGGTAGAATTTAAGCGTATTTGATGAAATGAGCCAAGATCTAGTCATCCCAAACTCGACTGGGATAGACTCTTGAAAAAACGGACATATACAAAAGCAATATTTTAGTAATACAGATAGTGATTCAAACTGTTTCTAAATGTTTTGTTTCAAAGCTCAAGTTTGAGTCGAGTTTAACTTGTTTATATTTAGGTGAAAGTACATAAACACCCCCTCAACTATCACTCATTCTCGTAAACACCCTCTCACATTCAAAAGCGCCCATGGAGACCCCCTCAAGTAATCCCGTTACCCATTTGACACCCTTCCGTCTCAGAACCGTTAGGTTGACGACCACATGTCAGTCACATGGGCTTTTTTTAGACATAAATGCCCTCATTCATTACTATATCCATCTTGTTCCCCAGAGAAATTCAAGGATTCTCTTTCTCCTTTCTCTCTCTCTAGTCCAGCTCCCCCTCCTCTCTCTCTAGTCCAAGTCCAGGTGACTCTCTCTCTCTCTCTCTCTCTCTCTCTCTCTCTCGCCATGGCATCTGTCAACAGCAGCAACAACAGCCGCCATTGTCGTAGCAACAATAGCAACAGCTACAGCCAAACCCAAAATTGGGGTGATGCTTACTGTGGTTGCGGAGAAAAAGCCCCATTGAGGACGTCAAAAACATATGCCAACCCCGGAAGGAGATTCTTGGGCTGTGTGAACTACGAGGTGGGTGGGTTAATGCATATAATAATAATAAATAATTAAGCATTCGTTACCCTAATTTCATTTTGTTCTAAAATCTTTGCCCTAATTTGGAGTTTTATAATGGATTTGTAGGAGAAGAATGCATGCAATTTTTTCATATGGGTTGATCCTCCTACTTGTCCTAGAGGACTAGAGTATGGTAGAAAATTGCAGAATAAGGTGAAAGACCTGCAGCAGAGGGAGGAGGATTTGAAGAGGTTGAATGAAGCTGCAGAAATGGATAAGGAAAAGATGATGAAGAAGATAGACAAGCTGTGGAGAATGAACCATGAATTGAAGAAGAAAAATGAAATGATGTGGAAATGCAATGTACTGTGTATGGTGGTCATAGGATTACTCTTGGTAGTTTGGTTGGCTAGTCGGAAACCCACCTCTGAGAGGATGTTGTACCTGCCATGAACTTTTGGTAATGCATTGTACTTTTGTACACTAATGCAATGCAATGTAATGAAATATGTGGTTTGAATGAGCATGTGTTCCTATACTATTGCACAAAGGCAGCACAAAATAAGCCATCCACACAAAAGCTTTACCAGAATAAATACTCCATTACCATCAATGACTTGCAAACAGTCACTAGCCATACCAAACAAAGCCTTACACAAAGGCATTACAAAAGCACAAGTCATAATATTTGCACAAAGGCAATACAAAAAGCCTTCCACCAAGGCAGTACCAGAATAAAGTATTATGCCTTACAACAAAGGCATTGCCAAAATAAAGTACTTGATTTTGAGGGATTACAAAAAGCCTGTAGCCATTCAAAAGGCATTACAAAAAGACATTGGCCATTCAAAAGGCATTACAAAAAACAGCCTATCTACTTCAGTCACTTACAAGTCATTTTGAGGCTTGAGAGGAAATAGTAGTCACAACTTTTCCATTCCTTGTGAGGCGACGTCCTGATGCAAACTTTGATGGTGAAATAGTTGATTGTTGACTAGAAAACCAGCCTTCACCAACGTTCTTCAATCTTTTGGAACCCTAACAAAATACATACACAAGTGCCACATAAGTCATAGGCATTAGTATAGTAAATTGAAGCTGACTATTGTACACAATTAAGTAAAGCAATAGAACCACCTGTTGTGGGCCTTCAACTACCTTCCTTTTACCACTTTTGACAGTTCCACCAATTGCAACATAACCACTTGTTTCCACAGAACCACTTGCCACACTTCCTTTGCCACCCTTGTCAACTGCCACAGTCCCAGTCCCAGCTCCTTTTCCCCTTCCTCTGCCAGTTCTTTTTCCCCTTCCTCTTCCTCTGCCAACAGTCCCCCTTCCTCTGCCAAGGGACCCACTTCCACTTTCTCTTGGCTTACCAGCTGGTGGCACACCACCTCCAAACCTAGCCTTCTGTTTTCCATAGTATTTGCCCTTATGTTTAACCCAACTGTCTGGTGGTGTTTTACAAGTCCTTACATTGTGCCCAAATTGCCCACATTGTCTGCACATGGTAGTATTACTATGCTTCCTAGTCTTGAAAGGATTATTAGGCTCATCCTCTCCTTTTCTTCTAGCCTTCTTTGGCCTCCCAATTGGCACTCTTGATGGTGGAGGCATTATTGGATCAGAATCAGTTTGTGGCCACAAACTTTTATCTGGTATTGGTTTGATCCTATGGCTGTATGTTCTAACAAATGTATCAGTTGTGTATGCCTCATTCACATAATCTTCAGGCTGTGCCTTGTGAGCAATGATGGCTGCACATCCATGAATGCAAGGAATACCAGACAAATCCCACCTTCTACAAGTGCAGCTGTGCTCCCCAATATCAACTACAAAGGTTTTGTCTACATTAGTTACCTCAAATAATGCCCCTCCTGCATAAATCACATTTAGTGTTCTTGCATTCACCTTTTTCCTCTCAACACTCTTACTAATATTTGGGCACAACCTACCCTTGAACTTTTGACTGTATTCAAGTCTTTCCACATACCTCACCATCAGTTGTCTCCTAACTGACTCTACTAGTGTGAGTATGGGCATCTCCCTTGCTTCTTTTATCCAAGTATTGAACCCCTCACTCATATTGTTATCCATTCTGTTAACCTTAGACCTAGAATGGTAATAGGCTCTAGCCCAAACCTCTTTTTCCTCTTGAAGCAGCCACTCATGTGCCTTTTTATCAACACCATATATCTCTGCCATTTTCTCATTAAACTCTGGAATTGTGTAAGCAGATGCTGCTCCCCAAAACAAGTCTTTATACTCTTTTCCCTTGTAGACCTTGTTGAAATTGGCATACATATGCCTCAGACAAAATCTATGCTCCACATTAGGCATCAATCTTTTGAAAGCTTCAATCAAACCCTGCAATCAATCTTTGCAATTAGCACATAAAATAAGAACAAGTTAACATCAGTTTATACAATTAATATCAAAGAACAATGAATAAGGTTACCTTTTGTCTGTCAGACATGAAACACCATCCCCTTT
Source organism: Rhododendron kiyosumense (assembly GCA_019656275.1). NCBI lineage: Eukaryota > Viridiplantae > Streptophyta > Magnoliopsida > Ericales > Ericaceae > Rhododendron > Rhododendron kiyosumense. Next base: position 212,282 of record BPLS01000135.1, read on the forward strand.
CCTCAGGTCTTCCTATGACATGTATCAAATTCTCTAGAAACCAACCCCAACTATCCTTTAGTTCTGCTTCAACAATAGCCATACACAGTGGGTACATTTGGTTGTTGGCATCCCTCCCCACTGCATGCATTAGTTGTCCACCAAAAGGGCCTTTAAGGAAACATGCATCTAAACCAATGAAAGGCCTACATCCAGCTAGGAATCCCTTAGCCTGAGCATCAAAGCATATGAACATCCTTTGGAAAAACACAGTAGAGCCCATCCTTTCCACCTTAAGAAGTGCAGTTGACCCTGGGTTTTTGTTGATCAAAATCTGACAATAATCCCTTAGTCTCATGTATTGTTCTTCATGCTTCCCTCGGATTTTTTCTAAAGCAACTTTCTTTGCCCTGTAAACCTTCTTACGAGACACATCCAACATCCATTCCCTCCTAACATCATTTTTCAGTGTCTTGACCTTTTTATTTGGTTCATCAGTCAAGTTGTCAACGTACTTGTCAGCTATCCAGTTGGCTGTTGCATACTTGTTCATGTATTTCCTAGTACAACTATGGTCAGCATTGATTTTCTTAATTTGGAATGATTTCTCACCATGCATTGGTGATGCATGTAACCTAAACCCACACTTCTCTTTGCAAATAACAGTCACCCTAGTACCTTCATTCTTTAAGTAGGTGTATTCACACCCTTCCCTAATGTGAAACTCTTTGAGGAGAGCTCTGAAGGCCTGAACATTAGGGAAAATCATGCCTTCTAAAAGCTTGGGGTTCTTCATATCCTTGTCCTTGTTAAACTCAAGTAACTTGTGCTTGCTTATGTGGCCACCCTCATCACTCTCATCCTCTGGATTTAAACACCCTTGGTCATCACTCTGATCACTAAGTTCTTCTTCTTCCTCATTTCTAATCTTAATAACAACCATTTGTTCAACCTCCTCGTCATCTTCAGATGACTCATGAAAGCCACTAAGATTGTCATCACCACTCCCCTCACCACTCTCATCACCACTCTCATCACCACTCTTATCACCACTGTCATCACCACTTTCATCACCACTTTCCCAATCTCTATCAGAATCATCATATTCATCATCCTCCAGTGGACCAGCTGGTATTACTCCTTCATCAGTTGGTATGTTATCAAGGTCAACTATGTCATCAAAGTCAACTAAGTCATCAAGGTCAACTAAGTCATCACATTGCACAGTAGGGCCAGCCTTAGTCAAAGCAGATAACTCTTCACCACCAGTTTTTTTCTTCACCAACATTGGGTTATGGATATAAATATCAATCACTTTACAGTCCTCGTGCATTTCAAACATGTCTAACATACTTTGGTCAGAGTTTAGACCCACCAACCCATCATCCATACTTTGATGTGGACTCTTTTGGTACATCTCACAGATATCTGAATCTAATTCCTTGACAACAGCCCTTAAATCCATGAATGACATCAGGTCAGGGTCAATGTCAAGTGGGGTCACATTCCCACCAACATACTTCTTTTGGGGTCCCTCAGATATATAACCTCCATGGTAAAACAGAAGTGTTACTATTGGAAAGCCCATTTTAAACTGAAAAGGTAAACAAAAAAAACATAAAACAAGGGTCAATAATTGCCTTTGTTCGGACAAAGACAGACAAGGGGGGGACAGACAGGGGGGACCAATATGAGACGACTTTTGAATAATCAGGGGACCAGTAGCATACAAAACCATCAAAAGGCCCTACCAAATGCAAAACAACAAAACCCCCAATTTTTTTTCCGTAACAAAGTCAAAACCCCAAATTTTTTATTACGGTATACATATAATACTACATCCAACAACCCTAAAAATCCAAAATCCAATACAGAATTCATAATATACTACTACATCATATACTATATCAAAATACATCAACATTCGTGCCTCGTCTCACAGACATCTAGGGTTTTACAAAACGTACCTTCAAACAAGGGTTTCAGGTTCCCCACGATCTACGGTTCTTTCGTTGCCACGATCAAAGTATGCGTCTTCTTCAAGGGTTTTTGTCGATTCACTACGCAGATAAGATTAAAGTGACGAGTGGGAGAGGAAGAGAGAGAGAATCATCATGGATGGACTGTTTTCTGATCGAGTGAAGAGGGGAATGGGAGAGGAATCGTATTTCCACCGTATAATATGATAAGGGTATATTCGTCAATTCATCCATTCCGTTAACGGTGTTTGTCATTTTTTCGTTTTCAGTAGTTGAGGGGGTCTTCATGGGCGCTTTTGAATGTGAGGGGGTGTTTACGAGAATGAGTGATAGTTGAGGGGGTGTCTATGTACTTTCACCTTATATTTATTCGACTCGGGTTTGCACCGAGCTCGAGTTTCCTATTATAAACAGGAACTCGAGCTCGATTGTGACTCGAACCTAACTTTAGCTACGGAGTTTCACAGATATTTACCGGCCCATGCATATTACAATTTTTTCTTTTTTGTTAATACTAATAAACTGGAGCTGGCTCCAAAGTCGAACCGAACTTTAGCTAATCGAGTTTCATAGCTAACAAAAGTTTAACTGAGCCGAACTCGCAAACCTCAGAAAAATGTAAAACAAAAGGCCAAAAGCAAAAGCCGTTTAAAAAGGAGGTAAATTACCAAAACCATATTGTGGTTTCCAAAAAATTATAATTGTCTCCTCACGTTTGGAAAAGTACAAAGTGCCGCTCCCTCAGTCCAAATTACTCCCTTGTCGTGACGTAGTCGCTGGTCCACTAGATAATTCAACGAAATTTAACTGAAAATAATAGTAAAAATTTCTAATTACAGACTTACAATAGAGTAATAGACTTGCCTGTCTTTTGTTAGCATGTGAAAAGGACAATGTGGTTGATTGTAACTAAGATTGGATAAGGTCAGATAGACAGACAATGTCGAATTTCCTAGCGGCTACATCTCAACGAGAGAGTAATTTGTTACGAGACACCGGTTATTTTAATTCTCCAAACTTGAGTGGAAAACCTATAATTTGAGAAACCTCGGGGTGGTTTTGGTAATTTACCCCCCACCCCCCAATTCTTTTTTCTTTGTTACCAGAAAGTAAACTCGATTTATATATAAGCAAAACACCATACAATAAGAGAGGACACTACCGGTCCCAAAATACAAAAAACTAAAAAATAAAATAAAATACAACAAATCAAAAAAACCGTATGGAACCACGACGCCGGAGCCGGACCTGTCGTACACACTCGTGAAGAGGGGTTAGAGAGGCCGAAGTTGAGAGTCCAAGTATGAACATAGAGCAAACCCTCCTAGATGACCCGCCTGTTTGGACCATATATTCACCGCCCGTCGATAATCGACTGAAGGGTGGCGATTATGGAAATGCAACCTATTTTATTATTATTTTTAGTATTTGTATTTTAATAACATATGCAGGACACTTGGCGTATTTCTATTTTACTTGGGAGTTGAAAGGACACATGGCATTGTCCTACACACTTGGAAGTTGAAAAGAACACTTGGCATGTTCTTACACACTTTGATGTTAGTGGGAAGTTATTTGGACAAGTGGAAGCAAAGAAGAATAAGGAGTATTGAGGAAGTTGGGAAGTTATTTCCTGCATATTTGTTTTCCTATAAATAGCCTTTTTAGGCCTCATTGTAAGGACACACAAACAACGCCAATCAGGCATTTATCTTTTCTTTTCTAGGAATAGAATTAACTTGTAATTGTTCACTCAATCTTCTCGATTGATTGTTCTTCTACTTTGAGGGTTAATAAAGTCCATTTTGTTAATCTTCTTCCATACTTCATCCACTTCATTGTTTGTTTCCAAAGAAGTCCTGAAATACGGCAAGGAACCAAACTCCACTTTTCACATCCACATTCCAGCAACTCACAAACAGAAATTCCCATCGATTCTCCGTCGATTGGAAAGAAAACAGAAATTTTAGTAACAATTTTGGCGCTAGAAGGAGGGCTCATTACTAATTTGGAAGTGAGCAATGGCACCAAATGGCTCAGAGATTGAATCGTCTGACTTGATTCAACGAGTTGTGAGGATTTTAAATGATCCAGAGAGTGAAATAGCCAAAACATTGATGGCTATGTATAAAGCAGCAATGGCTCGAAATAAGCCAACGGTAGAAATCCCAGTTAACGAAAATGTTAATCTTGGGCAAAACAGTGGATATGCAAATCGTGCTATTGAAACACCTTCTTCACAGGTGTATAATAATCCTACTTTTGAACCTAGGCCTAGCCCAACAAGGCCAATGGAATTTTATCAACCAATTCCAAATACTTGTGAAAATAATGGAATTGGAATTCAATATGGGAATAGCCAAACTGGAAACACGCCCATTGGTTTTAAAGCACCGCCTGGAGTTGACACTAATCAAAGTCAATATGTGCCTCTTATGGCACACTACACATCAACCACAAGGACCTTAGAATTATTTGTTCAATTATTGATCGACAATATTCGGAAGAGGTATGGATTTTTTAGAAGCCATCTGTATTGGTATCCGTATTGGTTTTGGTTGAAATATGCCCAATTTTGGTTAAGAGGTGTAGATATGTTCAATGCTTTTCTACAATTTTTGGGCAAAATATCTTAGTTTTGTCCGCACTATTACTAATAAAATAAAAAATAAAAAAATCAACTTGGAAATAAAAGCCTTGCAAGGCTTGAAGAATTTATTCATGCAAAAAATTATAGCTTTACACGTAAGGCTTGATACTAAAACAAGATGTGTTTACCATTACATGTGTCTGCCTTCAATCTACTGATGTGTTCATGGCATGTCAAGGCATTCGACCTTTTTGGTTTCCATTACATGTAAGGTTTTAAGCAGTTTATTGCTTAAAGGAAATTAGCCAACCATTGGCCAATTCTTGGAAGAAGAAAATCGACAGAATGGCTAAAGAAAATCGGTGATGCCATTATTGGGTTTTAATAATTTGTTTGGTAGAAACAGATTATTATCCTTGTCGATTTTGGAATATTTTGTCCAATTTTGGCCTATTTTATAAGAAATGAGAACGTATTTGGTCAATTATGAAGGATAAATAGCCCTCTTTTGTTATCGAATTTGCATGGGGGGCAAACTCATCTTTAGAAAGCCAAATTGTTAAAACAAAATGGCTTGGGATGTTGAAGTATTCAGCCTTAAATGAAAGGTTTGAACAGTTAAATTTTTCAAAGAAGGACGGCTATTTGTTGGCCAATCTTTGGAACAATTCTTAAAAAAAAAAAATCTCCATCGATTAATGAGAAGGCCAAACAAATTAAATGGATCCAGTATCCATCCATTCCCTCCGTTTGGCCAAATTAAGCCATTTGTTGAAGATTATGACTACCAAAAAGACCAATGCACTAATACGTGTTAGTTTTGAAAAGAAATTGGCCTTACAACCACCAATGGCAGTAAAGTGGCCAATATGTTGATGCCTTTTGCTCTGAATTTTCCAGTTACCCAAGGCTGACAAACTTTATCCAGTTTGTTTGGATATCGACGGTAAAAGAAATCAATTTGTTTAGTCATGGATAGCAGGATATGCTCCCGTCGATAGGAACATTTTTCTGTCGATCATACTTCACAAGGCTTACAACTTATTTGGCATCATGGTTCTGGTAGTAATTGCCCTTGATTATAAACTGTAATCATGTTTATGGGCCAAAAGAATCCTTTGAAAAATATGTGAAAATCTTTAATTGCCCAGTATTATTTGGTTTTGCCAAATAAACTTGGGGGGCAAAATTCATTAAGGGACTCGAAAAATTGAAACACAAGTAGAGTCTTGAAGGTCATTCGACTAGAGATTTTCAATTTAGACCATAGATGGTCGACGTAGAAAATGATCCTTCCACTCCTCCATACTAGTTAAGAAGAAGTAATGGTGAGAACTTAACCATGGAGTATATGCTCACGCCAAACATGGCTGCACGAATTATGAACAGCCATTTGTTTAAATTAAAGTTTTATAGACGTTATTTGGATGGATTTCCAAAGTCATTTGTATGGTTTTGTTTGATCTGCTGATTGCCTTAGCCACTTTTGGGTAGTTACAAGTACATTCTTAAGACAAAAGACTTCTGTGTTATTAGACACTAATATTAATAGTGGCCAATTGTTCCCGTCGATCATAGGAAAATTCTGTCGATTTTAAGCCATGTCTGTCGATTATGGACAAGGCTTTGCCAGCAAATATTGGCCCCTTGATTAGAAATTTTAATCATGTTTATGGGCCAAAAGAACCCTTTAAAATATATGTGAAAATCGTTAATTGCCCAGTTTTATTTGGTTTTGCCAGATGGAGTCGGGAGCATAAATGTTTATACCGTAAAAGGTTATCACCCATCGATATCGACAAAGGGGTGATTTAAAATTAGTTCATTATTCATTTGGGTTACGTTAGCACTTCACCCAAATGAATAAGGGGGGCATTGTTTGGACCATATATTCACCGCCCGTCGATAATCGACTGAAGGGTGGCGATTATGGAAATGCAACCTATTTTATTATTATTTTTAGTATTTGTATTTTAATAACATATGCAGGACACTTGGCGTATTTCTATTTTACTTGGGAGTTGAAAGGACACATGGCATTGTCCTACACACTTGGAAGTTGAAAAGAACACTTGGCATGTTCTTACACACTTTGATGTTAGTGGGAAGTTATTTGGACAAGTGGAAGCAAAGGAGAATAAGGAGTATTGAGGAAGTTGGGAAGTTATTTCCTGCATATTTGTTTTCCTATAAATAGCCTTTTTAGGCCTCATTGTAAGGACACACAAACAACGCCAATCAGGCATTTATCTTTTCTTTTCTAGGA
>BPLS01000135.1:222508-288675 GCA_019656275.1 Rhododendron kiyosumense
CAGAAGTGGTAGGTTCTTAATGCTGGTCTTGTGAAAATTGGAGCTCCATTTCTCAGCTAGAAACAGTAGAAGCTCCAAATACACCCCTTCCGATACTCCCATTACCAGATTAGAACCCCGGATGCACTTTGCGTACCACTCATCCTCAACTGGTTCTACGCCCAAGAAATTCAGTATGGGATTGTACTTTGCCCTATCAAATGAAGAACTTAGCACATATCTCCCATGGGATGAGATATTATGCAAATTCACGTTTTGCTTCCTTGCGTTAATCAAGATATTCCAGAAAGCAGGCATTAGCCTACCCACTTCACTGGGTTTCTGAAAGAACTTCTGCTCCATGTATGACTCACAGGGAACAATATTCTCGTCCATTATCTTTCCTTTAATTGTCTCCCTCACAGCATTTAGCTCAGGATAGGGAGATTCGTTGATAGGTAAGAACCTAAACATAGGAGGCAAAGAAGATATGGGAGCATCTTCTAATGTTTTCACCAGTGAAATAAAGGCGTTGACGAAAGCCGAAGGCACGCATCCAAGAATCCCTTGGTTCCATTTGTTGTCCATGAGGATTGCTTCTCTCGAAGATGCTAAAAGAAAATCAGCCTGAATTATGAATGGAAAATTTGTAGCCATTTCTGTAGGAAGAAATGCATAAACCCCAGGCGACTTCATCCCTCTGCTGAGCCGCTCTCCATTTGGAAAAGCCAATGTGAGCACCCACTCTTCCACTTCCATTCGTTTTTCCACTTTATTCTCCGACTTGACAGGAAACCTCTGCTTCCACATGAAGTAGCTGCATTCCCCTTCAGAGTTGTCACCATTTTCATCAGATGAGAGATGGAGCATGTAGGACTCCGCATCAATGTTCTTCCTTGTAACAAAATCAGTCTCAGATGAAATGGATATGGCACTCACAGTGTTGAGCCTAGGATCCTCGTTATCTTCCCTGATTGAAAGCCTCTTTATCTTTGAAAGAAACAATAGAATTTCAGGATGAATGCTTGAGAGTTGCTGCTTCACAGGTTTAACCTTGTCGGGCTTCAGGGGCAACACAATTGTTGTGGTTGGAAGTGAAGTGTCAGTGCCGTATATTTGCTTTATGGTGGAAAGAGTTGGGCTATCATCCACCCATTCAGGGACAATGTATCCAACATGGCACTGGGAGCAAGGTTCTTCATTAAAGCGGATCTGATAGCCATTACTGAATATGTATGGCTGAGCTGTGATGAGAAACACACTCTTGAATCCAATTCCTGAAACGCCATAACATTAGTTGTTTTAGAAACAATATTGAATATATGAATAAATTTTCGTAAATGAGCAAGCAGCTAAAGGAGCTAGAATGTTGTTCATATGCATCCAGCCATCCATAAGATAAAGGCCTGTACGAAAACTATTTGCTTTAAGATTCTTTCTATCGGATGCATTTACAACAGAGGGCAATTGTCAAACTTGTTCCTATCTTTATGGTCCTATGACAAAAGAATGATTGAATTGAGAAAGAAACAGAAATATCCAGGTTCAGATGTAACACAAGACTGATTCCAGAAAAACCTTAGCTTCAAAATACACAAGCACCCTAAATTTTGAATCAAATAAACGATTTTTCCAGGTGTAAATAAACACAAGTTCGAAGTTTCTAGTACATATAATAAGAGGGTAGTTATGAAAGATGCACAATAAGAATATATGAGAAGTGCAGGATATCTCAAAAACTAATGACAAAGAGTACCGAGGGAGACAAGCATTGAACTACCCTGAAATTCTCGTCCTAAGAGAGTACAATTTTCATCACAATAGAAAACAACCATATGTTCACCACCATTCTTTGTTGTAGTTCAAACAACTTGGGAATAAAAAAACTACATCTCATTTAATTTACAACGCCAAACTTCCACATTAAGGAATGGCCATGGTGCAATTTTATTCAGGACTGAAATGCCCAGCCACCTTGAGTTTGTTACAAGGTCAAACTTCCACATTATTGACAACAACGCCAAACTTCCATATTAACGAATGGCCATGGTTAAGAATTTACCTTGAGTTTGCAACATGTGGAAGCAGAAAAAACGCCAATCATTTTTATTTGCTTGGTTATACAAATGAAGAGAAAGGAAAATGAACACCATGACAACCTTACATTGATACTACTGCAAGGCATGATCGAAACGTGGGCTTTTGACATTTTCACTATTCCTCGTACCAATTTTCTCTGCACATATCATTCTAATTTTCCACATCTTTTCTTTTCACTTTATTCCCCTCCTAAATCAGGTACAAACATAGGGAAGGAAGGGAAAGTCATAGCTTCCTTTTTTCTCTTCATGCCCACAAGTTCCAAACAAATTCTTTACACTTCCAAGCATAAGCAAATCTAATTGACATGGGTTGGAACTCTTTAGGTAGTTACCTTTCTCGCCAATATAACCACGTTTGCGAAAGCCTTTCTTGGTGGAGCGTCCAACACTGCAAATGGATTCAATATTTTTGGGAGAAAAACCCTTCTCGTTGTTGAATACCAGCAAAGTGGCCAAAGCTCCGGTGCCCGTAATATCCCGAGAAGTTATCACAAACTCCAGTGAAGGTTGTACCCCTTCCAAGTAGTCATTGTCCTCTGCATTCTGTAAAGAGAACAAATGGAAATAAAAAGTAGCATTACTATACGTTGAAAACAAAAAATCGAATTTCCCATTGACCGAAAATATATGTGTGTGTGTGTGTGTATAACTTCAGAACCATAACATAGGGTATCAATGTCTCATGCGAAAAATAAGAACAAGAATAGACATAGGAGATGGTCAAATTTGATTTCTTTTCTCTCAAGAGTTCTCTATTATATCCAAATTCCAAAAGCAGACCACCCAAGAACTACCCCATTAAAATTACATGTCTCTGCTCGGTTTGGACTTTGGATGAATGTGAATTTTAAATGAACTTATTTAATGTTCAATCAATTCCATAGAGATACAAAGATTCGATTGAATTGTGAAACTACAGTGAGAGATGGAATAGATAAAGAAGACATGCATGTAGAGCATCTATTAGAGTTTGTCACATGTTGGTTATAATCACCTCCAAAACTAGTATATGAGTCCAGACGGCCTCTCCACTCATTGCCAATTAATTTTGAGCTAGATGCTTTAACAGCATGCATCAACATGGCCTTACTCCATTTTTGTCTCAAACACAAAATTTGAGTAAAAATCCTCGAAACACACACCACACATTTACTCACACCTTATACCAAATTGAGTTTCACTCTTAATTTCACCCAAAATCATGGAGACTCGTATTTTGAAAAACTATTTTCTCCCTCTCAAGACTCAAATTCATTACTATTCTTCGACTAATTACATAAAATTAAACTTAAATTTGGGTCGGCCAATTGGATTGTTCAAGCTTTTAGTCAAAATTTGAGTAAAAGCATGGGTAAAGAATATTGGGTTTTGTGAAGCTTGATTCGATTTGATTAGCATTTTGCAAGGGTCCAGGTTACAACACCCACGGTGGGGGCTCGGAGCTGGGGTGCGACACCCCCAAGACCTAGACAGAGTTTTACGATTTATGGTAATTTATGATGATACACAGCCAATGTAACTAGCTAGTAATTCATTTTTTAGTCATGACATAATAGGAATTGGCGTGAGTGTAGTGGCCCGGGATAAACGGGCTCGGGCCGACCCCGAGGCATTTACTATTGCATGCCTCGGGCTGGTCCCTAGTGCCCAACAGTGTCTAGCACCGAGCAATGTTCTTAAAGAGCTCAGGCAACCAGTGAGGTGTTGCTCAGTACATCACGAAGTGACAACGCGTTATGACTCGGCTATGACTTTCATCCTCGGGCAGCCAGGGACCTCGATGATGCGCATCAGCATGACGTAAGCCGTGACAATTATAAAACGAAGATCATCATTAGGGCTGACCTGTCCATGTGCTGCTCCATAACTGCCTTGTCTCATATGTCACCCTAGGCGGTTACCCGAGCGTATCCTCCACGCACTTACTTGGGGACCAAGCCAAGCGAGGTCTATAAAAGCAAAGGGACACTAACCAAAAGAGGTACGTCATTCTACCCTAACTCTAGACCTATACACTTCTCCCTAGATCTAACTTGATCGTCGAAGGGTCACTGGGCTTCCACAACCCTAGTGACTTGTTGCAGGTCCGGCACGCAGAACAGCGGAAGAAAGAACCTGAACCGACCCATAGTCAAGATCCCGATAAACCAAACCCTTACAATTGGCGACTCTACTGGGGAACTAACCGCCATCTCAGTGTTCCATTTCTTCTCCTCCCTAAAACTCCATTCAAATTCCTAAACCAACATGGTGGTGGTACAAGACCCTTCTCTCAACAATGCAACGGCCGGACTCGGGCCCCTCAGAGCCCTCACTCTCGGCTTTGGAGGAGCCAACGCCCTGGCAAGCAGCATGTCTCCATCACCGCCAATCTCATCAGAGTCGGCTCTTCGACTTCGGACACGGAGCCATCCAGCGAAATCCACACCTACATCCATCATCTGGAGCAAAGGATTGACAACCTCACGTCGGCCGTGGATCGAGACAAACACGTTTGCGACAAGTTGGCAAAAATTAAGCGCCTCCTTCAGATGTCCCCTTCTCGCTCTCATTCTGGCGAAAGCCACAATGGCCAAAAGACAAAGCCGGCCCTGGGCACAGGCCCACCAGGCGGCCGCATAGGGCCTCCCTGTTTGGGCCGAATAATTGGGCCCCCAAATAACAGATTATGTTAAATATTATGTAAGTGAACTAATTCACAACTAGCCTACCGTGGTGCAGTGGTCAATTGCAAGTGCATAAGGAGCGACAGCTCGCGTGTTCAACTCCTAGCTCGCGTGTTCAACTCCTGGCTTGTGCAAGTTTAATCTAAAATTTTTGAACATGTTCGAAAGAAAAGGCTTTCAAGCGACGTTATGGAGTTTCGAACACTCGACCTAGTAGTTCTAAAGGGAGTACAGTAGCTTTGCCACTCAACTTCAAGGCTGATTTGTTTCATTTATCAAAACAACTAATAGATATACTTAAAATGAGAGGCCCCATTTTCAAACCCTGCCTAGGGCCTCGGAAATCTCAGGGCCTGGCCGGGCAAAAAAGCCACCACAACCCCCCCATGGAAGGGCCCTCCCGGTGGAACACCGATCAAGGCCCTCAGCAAAGGAACGCCTCGACCCACCAGAAGAGGCAGCCCGCATCGGAAAGAATGGGCGGTGCGGGGAGCGTTCCCAGTCTCTTGAGCCGGATCCTAAAAAGCACCCAGGGAAGCAATCTGCCTTCGAGAGGCTCAGACATGTTTCTTCCTCCTCCACCCATTCTGTCAGAAGAATCAAAGGGCATACCGAGCCCACCCCTAGCTTTACAAAAATCGCAAGAGAGGACAACAGCCTCATGGAGATCCAAACTAAGGGGTACCGCAAGCGCCTCAAAAACAAACGTGAAAGAAGCCCAGTCGCAAAGCGCCTCAAGCACCACTCTCAAGATAGCTATAGGTCCGATAGACGAAAGGACCGGTGCGAACACACCCCCCCTAGAAGTCAGGGAGCGTTCCACCAAAACCTAAAGACTATCCAAAGTCGGACCATCTCACAGCAAAGAAGCACACCCTGACTGAGCGTCCAGACGGCCCCAACCGTTCTATCCGACCTCTTCGCAATGCGCGTCTTGAGAGACTCGTGACCTCTCCATTTACAAAAGAGATCGATTCAGTCACCCAACCCAAGTTTGCCAAGTATGATGACAAATCCAAAGCCTACACTCATTTGGTGCAGTACAAGCTCGTCATGTCTCTGTTCCTCATGATCGGCCCCTCAAACGACGCCTTCCTTTACAAAGTATTTTCTGCGAGCCTCGGGAACCTAGGCCTTACATGGTTCAACCAACTACCTCCCAAATCCATTTCCTCATTCAATTCCCTTTGTGACGCCTTCAGGGCTCAATTCATGACGAGCAACAAGCAAGCAAAGGTAATCGACTCTCTTCTCTTACTGCGCAAACGAAGCGATGAAACGCTTTGCCAATACACTGGCCGCTATTGGGAGCTCTTTAATGAGATTGAATAGTGCGACGAGGTCATCTCGGCCCTCGGCTTTAAGCTCGGCCTCACTTCACTAGACGAGCAAGTATATGGACCTTGTTCGTTTAAGGGTTTTGGATTGTAATCATTATCCTATTTTCCTCCAATCATTACTCTTGGCTTTGTTCGGTTCCCTTTTTAGTTTTAGTTTTAATTTTGTTTTCAATCATTACTCTACTTATTTCTCCAATCATTACCCTATTTTTTCAATTATTACTTTCTCATCTCTATCTCTCTCCAATCATTACCCCTATTTTCAATCATTACTCTATTTCTCTCTCCACCCACTACTAAAACTAAACTAAACTAAACTCTCAACCAAACACTACCCTTATCTTTCTCTCTATCTTCCTTCAATCATTACTCATATTTTCAATCATTATCTTATTTCTCTCTACACTCGTTACCTAAAAATCCAAATCCAAAATCCCAAAACGAACGGGGTCACAATGATCTTGCTCGGAACAAGCCGAAGTCCATGCACGAGCTCATGAAAAGCATCAAAGCGTGGTGCCAGTTAATTGAATCCAATGTAGAACGGGGAATCGGGAAGCCCGCAGCACTGAGACCCCGTTCGTTTTAGGATTTGGATTTGTAGGTAATGAATGTAAAGAGAAATAGAATAATGATTGAAAATATGAGTAATGATTGGAGAGAAATAGGAGAATTATCAGAATCCAAAATTCAAAACCTTTAAACGAACGTTGTTTGAAGGTCCTAGTGGCCTCGACAATCATCACGAGCGCCACACACTTCCCGACCTCCAAAAAACAGGTCAACAATATAAAGCAAGCACCAAAGCGGGGACCGAAGCCGAGCGATTTCATTGCCGAAAAAACCTTGCTCACCGTCCCAATCTACAGGGTAATTGACCAAGTTAAGGACCAGCCTTTCTTCTCCTTCCTAAATCAGAAGCTTGGCAACAAGAACAAGAAGATCAATGAAGCTACCATAACAAGCAAGGCCACTTCACCACCGCTTACAAACCCTTCAAAGTTCAAGGCTTACTTGGAGCAGCTTGTCGCAAGCGGTCACCTTGGAAATCTCATTGACCGTGAAAAAACTAGGGCTTGGTCATAGTGAATCAAAAGCCAGACCGAAGAAGAGGTTCAAACGATCCATGTCATCCATGGTTCCATGGATGCCGAGGCCGCAAGGATCATCCACGCCTATCTTAATGAAGCTTCATCATCAAAACAAGTCATGCATGTAGGTCCTAAGCCAAAGCACGCTCACACAGACAATGGCTATAAGTGGACTATCTCGTTCACCAAAAAAGATCTTGACCGAGTCCAGTTCCTGCACAACGATGCCCTCGTAGTAACACTGCGCATCGAAGCCTTCAATGCCGACGTGTCCTCGTCGATCAAGGCAGCTCGGCGGAAGTAATGTACTACTCCCTGATCAAGGATTTGAAGCTTCCGGAGTCCGACCTCCGTCCTACCGAGGTCTCTCTAGTTGGTTTCAACGGAGCCCCGGTATGGCCCCTCGGATAGATCACCCTCCCCGTCCAAGCCGAGTTGGCGACACACTAGATGGAGTTCGTCGTAGTAGACGTTCCAAGCCCTTACAACGCCATCGTTGGAAGCACCTAGCTTCACAAAATGAAGGCTATCGCCTCCACCTATCACCGGTTGTTCGATTCATCGGTGTGTTCTATCATCAGAAAGACCTCTACGGGGACCAAATTGCAGCTAAGAAGTGTTATGTCAATGCGGTCTGAAGCAACAAAAAGACAGCTTAGGTAAACGTCATCGAGGTTCCTGACACCCTAGTGCTTGAAGACTTCTGAAGAAGGGCCGATGAAAAGGCAATTGAAGATTTGATTACCATTCCCATCAATGAGGATGGCTCCTGATTCTTTCTTGTTGGCTCATCCCTCAGCAATATTGAGCGGGAGCAATTGGTGGATTTACTCAAAAGTAACATCGAGGTGTTTGCCTAGACGCCATATGAAATTCCCGGGGTCGACCCTTTGTTCATCTGCCATGAACTCAACATTGATAAAAGCAAACGTCCGGTCGAGCAAAAGGCGAGGCGGTCCTCCCCGATACATTCCGAAGTCGTTATCGAAGAAGTCAGATGCCTCCTAAACGCTCGAGCCATCTGCAAAGTTCAGTACCCAAAGTTGTTGGCAACGATTGTGGTTATGAAGAAAAAGAACGGCAAATGGCGTGTGTGCATCGACTATTCCAATCTCAACGATGCCTGCCCGAAAGACTTCTTCCCCCTTCCGCGGATCGATTAGTTAGACCCCATTCCACTTTCCCTTCCTTTTCAAAAAGTTCCTTTTTTCCAAATTTCAAATTCAAATATAATGAAAATGAAAAATATTTTTGTAATTTTTTTTGCACCGTTTAAAAGGTCTCAATGAGATCTATCAAACAAGATCCATATTAGTAAAAAAATTATTTACGTAAATACATGATTTTTGACCTTGAAATTTACCTTCTTTTTCTAAAACCCACTTTTTTCAAAACCGGAACGGCACCTTAGTCGACACCACCGCCGGTCATGCCCGACTCAGTTTTATGGACGCTTTCCGAGGCTATCATCAGATAGCAATGAGCAAAAACGATGTTGAAAATACAGCCTTCATTACCCCGCACGGTATTTTTGGATGTCTCATCATGCCCTTCAGTCTCAAAAATGCCAGGGCTACATTTCAACGTATGATAACCAAAATGTTCGAATGCTTGTTGGGGGACACCATGATGGCTTACATCGATGATATGGTTGTAAAAAGCATGTGTTTGCGGCTTCCCCGGGACCGAACATAAAGTT
Organism: Rhododendron kiyosumense; assembly: GCA_019656275.1. Taxonomy (NCBI): domain Eukaryota; kingdom Viridiplantae; phylum Streptophyta; class Magnoliopsida; order Ericales; family Ericaceae; genus Rhododendron; species Rhododendron kiyosumense. The sequence continues at coordinate 231,386 of BPLS01000135.1, forward strand.
GCCCGACACGACGACGTATGTGTTTGCCCAAGACTCGGAGTCGGGCAAGCTCTCTATCAACAAGTCCTTATGCTCAAGCCAACTGACAAAGGTAATACCAACCATAGCCGGGGTTCTTCCCGAGCATGTACGCACCAAACAACTCTTCAATCCCAAAGGCCAAGTTTTCCCTCCTCCGCAACTCAATGATGCTCATAATGATGTAATAGGAGTTGGTGGAGAGCTGAGAAGAATTGAGGGACAGTTCCCGAAGCACGTGTCGAACGAAATAAAGGAGGGAAAACCTAACCCTACCCTCGATAATGGTCATCAGAAGGAAGGTTAGCTCCCCCTCTCGATACTAGATATCGTCCGGGCGTGACACCCCTTTTAACTTGGACGTCAGGAGGGATGGAGTAGGTCGCCACGAACTCCTCGTAAGACCTCGCCTCTCCATCAAAGAGATGGAGGAATGAACAGGGACGCTACGCCCTTCCCCATCAAACCTCCTCCGGAGCCTCGGCATCAGCATCTTGACCCGAGGAACTCGCGGGATCGGCAACAGGGGACGACACCAGTGAACCCGACATCTGTTTAGAAGAATGATCAAGGGGCTTGAAATAATCCACGGGGACTAAAGTGGCCCAACGTACTCGGGCTGGGCTACGAAGGAAGTCGTCTATAAAGTCTTCTACACTCGAGGTAATGAATGCCAAAGAACTCCAAAAGCTGCCCGAGGAGATCTCAATAACCATTCGCCTGAACCTAACAAGATGCACATGCAAGAGTTGTTAACTACATGGATGCATGGAATCAAAGAGGGGCATAATCAGGTCATCACTCCTTGGACACCTAAACATTAGGTTGAGAGCCCAAATAAGGGGAATTGCTCCTCAGGAAGAATCTCAGGCTCGGGAAGAATGCGAAGCTTGGGAAGAACAATGACCAGTGTCTGTTCATCTTCCTTCCTGTTCCCAGGCAGCCTAGGCCTCTCTAAGACGATGATTCAATTAGAAAACGTTGAAGAATGCGTTCAAAATGCTAGAAAACTTGAGAAAGGTCTTGATCGATCAACATACCTGAAGATGGGGAGAGAACTCGCTGCCAAATGCGTGCGAGATCGATCTAAAGTTCTAAAAACTCAAAGGTTGATGAGAGATGTTCTAACGATGATGCTCTAGAGTCTCTCTCTCTCTCTCTCTCTCTCTCTCTCTCTCTCTCTCTCTCTCTATACTAGCAGTTCAAAAGTTGACGGGTACGCGGGAAACGAAGCGACTCCTCAGAGGCTGTTGGATGTGCGACACATGACGACGATCAACATCTCGCAAGCAACCAGCAGCGCCTCGGTTGGTCGAGCCATTAGGCTTGCGAGTTGTGACGCATGGCAATGATTTGACAGAATGTACCAATCAACTGACACGGCAAGTGCCAGGCCACCTAGCACTATACGTTCGACGAAGCGATGACTGACGCGTGGCTCCTAGAGCGAGGCTTCTAGCAGTTATCGAAGGAGTTACGAAGATTCCCTCAGACAAAAGTCTTGGTGTCGATGATTACTACTGCCAATCCCCCCGCGCTGAGAAGGACACCCAGGCGGATTGAGGGGCTATTGTAGTGGCTCGGAATAAACAGGCTCAGGCCGACCCCGAGGCATTTACTATTGCATGCCTCAGGCTGGTCCCTAGTGCCCATCAGTGCATAGCTCCAAGCAATGTTCTTAAAGAGCTTGGGCAACCGGTGAGGTGTTGCTTGGTATATCACGAAGTGACGACGCGTTATGCCTCGGCTATGAACTTCATCCTCGGGCAGTCGGGGACCTCGATGATGAGCATCAACATGACGTAAGCCACAACAGTTACAAAACAAAGATCATCATTAGGGCTGACCTGGCCATGTACTCCGTAACTGCCTTATCTCATACGTCGCCCATAACGTCACCCGAGACGGTTACCCAAGCGTATCCTCCAAGTGTTTGCTTAGGGACCAAGCCAAACGAGGTCTATAAAAGCAAAGGGACTCTAACCAAAAGAGGTATGTCATTCTACCCTACCCTAGACCTATACACTTCTCCCTAGATCCAAACACTTCTCCCTAGATCCAACTTGATCGTCGGAGGATCACTGGGCTTCCACAACCCTAGTGACTTGTTGTAGGTCCGGCGACGGGCACACGAAGCAGCGAAAGAAGAAACCTGAACTGACCCACGGTCAAGATCCTGATAAACCGAACCCCTACAGTGAGCAACGTGTGCTCAACTACACAATTAAATTCAAGCAACCACGCAGTTAAATTCAAGCTACTCTCAATAGGGTGATAAACAAGCCAAGCAGTTAGTTGTTTTCAAAGCTTGGTTTGAAAATTTAACAAGCTTCGTAATATGTTCGAGCTTAAAGCTTGTTGGGAGACAAGCGGATCCCCCGAACGAGCTTTAATCGAGCCAAACATGAACTAATCTTGGGTAGCTTGAATTTTTTACTCATCATAAACCGAACTAGCCGAGTTGTAGCTTGTTCAATTGAAAGCTTATTGAGATTTAAAATAATGTTCAAACTTGGTTTGTTAAACAAACAAAAACAAGCTCAAACTCAAGTAGCTTGATTCGTTTACCAGCCCTAGTATCTCAAGGAGTAATAGAGATACAACATGACGCCTAAATGTACAATCGTATACCGAGACAAAACGAATTGCATACCCGTAATAACCCGTCGATTATGGGCGGAGGTATATCGAAGGGAGAGTGGCAGATACCACCCCAGTTCCAACAAAAAATTATCTTACACTGAAGTGATGTCGATTAATAAATTATCAGTATCCAAATAGCAAATAGCTTCATTTTTAATATAGAAAAATGAAAATAAAAAAACAATAAACAAAAGAAACGGTTAAGATTATAAAAATAATATCTCAACTTTTTGGGAAAATTTTAAAATGGCACCTGAACTTTGACCCAAATGTCACAAAAACACCTGAACTAAGGTTTATTTCAATTAAATACCTGTACTAACAAAATCCCCAAATTTAGGTCCCTACCGTTGTACTCCATCCAAAATGTTCAAAAAATTGCTGACATGACTTTTCTTAACTGTTAAGGGGCCCATTGCACATGTTACCAACAGGGACAATGCACCCAATCCAAACCCCACTCTTTACTCACTTTACTACACCTCTGGGTTTGGGGAAAAAAACGTTAGGGTTTCACACCTCTGGGTTTGGGGAAAAAAACACAATTCTTTGCAGCCACAATCCCCATTAACAACAGTCGAACTGTACGGAAGACAACAAAAAGAAGATGGTCTGGTGTTTGCGCGACCATGGTGGTGTTCAGTGCCGGCCCCGACATTTGGGTTGCCCTAGCCTAACTTCATGCTTTGTTGCCCATTTACACAGACACATACATACATGGCACTTCAGCTAGGGACACCCGCATAGTGGTAAAATGCAGACGTTGCTCGGTTGTCATTGGATTGTGTTTTGAATAGTTTTGATCCGTGGATAATTTTTTCGCATGAACAATACAAATTATCCGTGAATTTGGACCATTCAAAACACAATCCAACGGCAATCGACCGACGTCCGCATTTTGTGGAATAAGGGCGACCTCAACTGAAATGCCATATATATACACACACACACACACAAGTAAAAAAAAAAAAATTCAAAATTACATTGTTATTTTAGCTGGAATAACATAAAAAAAAAAAAAAATCAACATCACAATGTAAACCCTGGTTATAGTTTTTTATGATTAGCACGATCCGATTCAAGAAAATAAATTCTTCTTACATTTTTTGATCAAGCAAAACTTTCAATTGAATTATTGTACTTACTTATCCAAGAACTCGGAACCTGTTCCGCTGACTTTTGTTTTTTTTGGGCTTTTTAGTTGATATATGTGAGAAAAATGATCAGTCTTGGAAAGTGTAAAAAGTTTAAAAAATCCTCAAATGACCAAAAATACTTTTAGTGGAACAATGTCTCATTTTCAATTGAGATCAAAGCCAATTTCTTTAATCTCTCTTGCAAAATGGTAGTTTGAAAGTAAAAATAAAAACAGTATTAGCTTGCTCGATTTGTGACTTTTTTTTAACAAAATGTAAGAACATATCACTTATACATTACTGCTGTGTCTCTGTTAAACCCAAAATTTCCAACAAAGTTGATTTTTCACAATATTATACATTGGGAGAGAGCAAAACGAGGTAGATGAAAAGTGGAGTAATATGATTTTTCGCAAGCATTGGGAGGGAAAACAAATCAAAACTGGCGACAAAAAAATAAGAAGCGCGCGTTAGGGCCCAGAGTCGAACTCAGTCCACTTGAAATTTTAAAAGGCTTCAAAATCACCGCACCAATGACAATTGCCTATGACAATATGTGAAACTTTATTAAATATATATGTTACTCAAATTTTTTTTTTTTTTGGGGTTGCCCCAGCCCGGGGGGTTGCCCAAGCCCGAGGACTTGCGGGGCTTACCCCGGGGCCGGCCCTGGTGGTGTTTCCCCCATACGATATGATAAACAAATTGTATTCCCTTTGTTTAATCCAACAACTACATTGTTAATGAACTGAAACAATTAGTTTAATCAAACCATTAGTTTGATGAAATTATTTATGAATGGCATATACTTGATTTTTGTAATGTGAGTTGGGTTTGTGTAATCTGGGTTGCTTTGTGTAATGTGAGTTGTTTTTTGTAATGCTACTTTACTTGCTTTGTCTAGTAAGTAAGATGGGTTTTGTTGCCTTTCTGAAAGGCACATACTTGCTTATTTTCTCACTGAATGGTGGTGCTTGGGTGCCATACATGGCTCTATTTTCAGACAAAAAGGGGGACAAAACACCCATACATGGCTCTGCTTTCACATACCATTAAGTATTACATACATAATTTTATAGATAACCATGAGGGAATATTACATACATAAAAAAGGGGGCAAAACAACCAACCCCTTAAACCATAGCCAACCCCTAAAACCCACATTCTTACAACACACCCTACAATTAAACCTAAAACGCAACAAAACAAAGCTTCATTCCAAAACAGAGCCTTCTAAAACAGAGCCTTCCAAAACATCAGTTAAACAAAGTTTTTCGGAGGGAGGGGAGGCTCTTCATCATTTGTTGGACAAGGGAGGAGGGAGGGGAGGTTATAGGAATAATTTCGGGGTGAGGGAGAATGGGGAACAATCTGCAGACTTATAGTCAGAGTTTCGGAGGGAAATCAATTAGTTTAGGTTAATTTTCCATCCAAAACGTGAAGTAAAGGGTGGGGTTTGGATTGGGTGCATTGTCCCCTATTGGTAACATGTGCAATGACGCCCCTTAACGGTTAAAAAAAGTCACGTCAGCAATTTTTTGAACATTTTAGACGGAGTATAACTATAGGGGCCTAAATTTGGAAATTTTGTTAATACAAGTGTTTAATTGAAATAAACCTTAGTTCAAATGTCTCTATAACATTTAAGTCAAAGTTTAGGTGTCATTTTGAAATTTTCCTTATCAAAAAAAATTTCAATCTCACTTTCATTAGGGCTTGTTCCGCTTAGAGCTTTACGGGATTTGGGGGCTTTTAAAGTTTTGTCTTTTTTAAAAACTTAATTTTTTTAGTTTTGCATTACACTTTTGTGATTTATTGACTTTTATAACATCCAATATCATAGTAGCCAAATCAATAATCGAATCGAGAATCAAAAAGATCCATTTGCTAATCGTGAATCGTATCGAATCGTAAATCGTTCCGATTCAATCAAATTCTTAAAAATGCATAAAAAATGTAAATTTCAAGTTTGAATAATGATCTTGTGATCTAAATATGCAATACACTAGTTAAAAAGAAGTTTATTAGACTATTTTTGGCTTCTTCTTTTTTTGGTAGAGGACTTTTATATATTTTGTTTTCTGGACTCTTTGTATAACACATCTCCCACAGACTCTATATATATATACACTCCACTACCAGAATATAATATATTATATACACCCACTAACTAGTGAACATATAGAAGACAAATAAAAAAACTCAGTACACTCACCGACAAGAACGAGATGCAGTTCAAGCATCAATCTCGACGTCGAAAGTTTCGATGGAGCTCGAAGCTTCACTACGAGGGCTCAGGTCTTTGTTTTCTTCGATCATTTGGGTTCTTCTACAGGTTAGGAAACATTTTCTGACCCCTTGCCTCTCATAAAGGTAATGTATTTACAGATTTCAAAAATGATACTCACACGACAATTCAAACACAACACTAAACACAATCTCTCACATACATGTGAGTTGTACACACACTACTATGTGTGGGCCCCACATTATATGGGAGGTTGTGTAAGTTGTTGTGTTTGGATCGTTATATGAGTAGCATTGTTGTTACCGATTTATGTCAAGTAACCCGACCGAATCCTCCAAAAAACCCACTCATTCGAAAACAAGCTGAATCGTACGATTCTCAGGATTCACCGATTCAAAACACGATTCTGTGATTCTCACTTCAATTCTTACCTATTCACAATTCATATAATTGATCCAAATCGTTTCATACCTGAATCGTACAATTTTGATAACTATGTCCAATATAAATCCCTAAAAACCAGATTTTTGGTCTTTAACTTGGATATTTCTAAAAAAATTTGGATAAAAGTTTTAAAAAAAATTACCTATCTGATTTCTCACGTCAAGAAAATCAATACTCCATTCATAAAAATTTGGCACAAAACAAAAACTCTTAACAGGAAAAAGCCTAAATACAACAAGATAGTTGAACCAAGTCTTTTATTCTTATTAATCCAACGAAAAAAAGTCTCTTATTCTTGTCTAACAAAAATCAAAGCAACAGAGACAAAGTCTGATTTTACGTTTAACCCGACTCCTCACTCTTCGTACTTTAAGAACGAGGTACAACTAATAATAGTGGACTACCATGGAACAGAGCCACTACGGTTGAAACATCACACAGATAATACGTATACATGCACACAAATATATAATTAAAAAAATATACCGTGAATATGCGCACATTAGGCTTAGATTATATTATAAACCTGGATTAACTCCATTAGAAAGTGGACGTCCTTGGAGTAGAGTTCAGCGGAGAGGTAGTTAACGGCATGATGGAGGTCTTCGCTTTTGGGATCCGGTTCACCCCCGATATTGAACTTTTTCGTCCGGATTTCCTCAATGTGTGCTCTCGGCGTAGCCATGGGGAAAGAAAATCTCCCACCAGTATCTCTTCTACGGAGCCCGTACACAGAGAGAGTCGTGAATATAATCAATGAGAGAGAGTGAGAGATATAGAGAAGGGAGATCTTCGTTGGGAAGCAAAAGAGAAAGTGGAAGAAAGGGATGAGAGAGAGAGAGAGAGAGAGAGAGACAGACAGAGAGAGAGAGAGAGAGAGAGGGAGAGATACTAGAAGGCGACGAACTTATTCGGAGAGAGAGTGAGAGATATATAGTCATATAGAGAAGGGAAAACTTCGTTGGGAAGCAAAAGAGAAAGTGGAAGAAAGGGATGAGAGAGAGAGTAGAGTGGAGAGAAGGAGACTGGAAGGCGACGAACTTGTACGGAGACGGAGACTTTTTGTGGGACCTATTTATTTTTGTACTATTTTCTTTATTAAAGGCATCCCTTGAGATTCCTTGACTTCAGGTCTGGCCCGAGGAGTCTACGCGTTTGCTTTTCCCGCCAAAAAAAAAAAAACAAAGAAGAAAAATATTGCAACTGTTTATTCCCGCCACGTGGCGGGGGTTGCGCGAGTCGATAGGAGACGTGACGTCATCTGATTACTTAGTTGATTGGTCAGCAGAGCAATCACTTTGTGGGCTGGAAATGGCAAATCGGACCCGCCGCGAATCCCGCCCCACCTCGTACGGAGCAGGTTTTTTTAATACTGTAACCTTTTTGGGTACTGGGTCGGAATAAAATTACTAAAACCCGGCCCGGTTTAGGTAGGATTCGGGTGATAGTCCGATAGTACCCCGCCCCAATATAACTGTCCTGAATTGTATTTATTTATTATAAAATTATGCTTTTATCCTAATCTAATTAACATTAATACTTCAAATTTTATATTTTTACCCTAATATTATTATCATCATTTTATACTAAAAAAAAAACCCTTATATTCTCATCTTTATATTTTCACCATTATACTAACTTAACACGCTATTTATACTTATTTTGCTTTTAGCTTAGCAATTTTTAAAATTTTTTTACGAAGCGAGGCGGGTAAACACGTTCTCCAATCGGAGCGGGAACAGGGGTACACACACAAAAAAATATCCGTCCGGGTCGGGTTGGCATCGGGTCCGGGTACTAATTTCTGGATCGAGGCCGGGTACGCAAAAATCCGCCCCAACCCATTGTCATTCGTAGCCCAACACTGGATGGGATTTTTTATTTGACTTTTTTTTTTTTTTGGCCCCGAATCTTCAGGCGATCTAGTAGTTATGATATGTATGTGTCCTTATTTTCATTGAGACGAGAATGATAGAGATTCTCACCGTGTATATCCTTTCTTACGAGAGAGTATGTAGATCCATCATCCAAATCTTACCGTTCTTATTTATCTATACGTACCTATTAGAGGAATTTTTCAGTGCCGAGCACCATTTTCGGCCGTACAACACATGTTTTGGACAGTTCAAATTTGTTTGAGTAATTTTTAAGTATAAAATTACCAAAACACCCCCTCAAGCCTAAACAGATCTGAACCGTCCAAAACATATTTGAACGGCCGAGATGTGTGCTTCGCACCACGTGGCCGGTGCCCGCACGGCACTGAAAAATGTCTTATCCTATTATTCCTTTACATATGCAAAAGGCAATACCATGTTGAAAAGTACGCAATTTGCTACATTAAGTATTGGTTTAATCTCATAACCTAATTATGCTATTTCTAAGCTCGTTTTTCATTCAGCTGCTATAGAGAATAAATTATATGCACCGGTAGTGTAACACATTTGTTTTCTTTAAATCAATTACATTGCGTCACGACGTAAAAATAGTGTTCCCAATTAATAGAATATTACAACGTAGCGCAATTTAATTGATTTGAAGGAAACAAATGAGTTACACCAACAGTGTAAAATAATTTAATCTCTTTGCTATATACATAATTTACAAAGTCTCCATACAATTTCTTGTATCCCAATTGACTAGCCCATTCCAGAACGGGAAATAAGTCTTTATTTTTTAAGAAGACAATTTTAAACTCAAAAATAATGGGTTTACTAAAATATAAAAATATGTAGTATGGATCTTGTTTAAAATATCTCAATGAGATAATTTATTATCGATATCTTTTTTACGGTGCAAACAAATCAAAAAAATATTTTTTATTTGCATTATTTTTTAGTTTAAAAATATAAAATAAGTAATATTTTTTTAAGGAGGTATTCTAGAAAATCGTTTGAAAAGTCTGTCGCCAAGAACACCCCCTTGTTTTTGTAGAAACCCTTTGTAGCACTCAGAGTGATCAGCCATTCTTAGGAGTGTTTGTGAGGAGTTACTATTTAGTGATATAGAGCACGTTCACACTATCTTTCATACATCTCTATCACTGCACTTTTTTATTTCGTGATTTTAATACTTAGTCATGGATCTCGTGTGGATGTGTGGTATAGATGTTCTTGAAGCACCGCGTAGCTGTGCTCCAAAAATACTTGAATTCTTTATGTGTAAAGTGAGTGCTACACTTAGGTGTGTCACATAATTGTTGTTGCATTTTTTTCCCCTCGAGAAAAACATAAAAAAGATTCAGCTAGTCAAATAGCAGATACATTAATAACTCTTGGTTTCACAGGATGATTCGAGATTCAAATTTATAGAGAAACATCAAACCTTTCTTTCATTATTAGTCCCCTAATTTGCTCTTTAATACACATTGTTTTGTGATGTTGACAAAGAAGGTAGAGCGTGCGACTCTCATCTTACGCCATCTACCTAATATAAAATATAAGGGCGTGGAGATCACACAAATACAAGTTGAAAGAAAAGACTGAGATTCATTTGATCTAAGGGCTGATGTGTGCTTTCCAACTCTCTTAAGAAAATACTAACACTCTTACAAATATATTACAAAAATATTATCAGATCTTTTTATCCACTGCTCGATTTATGAAGTTGGCATAAAAAAAAAATATATATATATATTACAAAAATGTCCGTGCCTACGATACTACCAAGGTGCACAGACAAACACTAGTTTTTCTTAAATTCAGAACCAATTCTATCGCTCCTAACCTTCAATCATAACCCATTACCACAACTACTTTGCACAAGCTTTTCACTTGTGTAGAGGGTATCACCATTTTATTTGTTTTATTCATTTTTATCTTTGTAAGAATCAACCTACATGCTTGAACTCATAAAGCTCTCACATTTTGCTCTCCTTTCCGCTTGAGCTAACCCTTTATGTTGTTTTCTCCCATCACTGTTTCTCTAAATTTAGACTTCAATTTGTTATAAAAGAAAATGCTAAAAACAACCCAATAAGTTGTCAATAAAACAGGAAAATGTTCAAAAAAACTTAGTTTTTTATTTATCAAAGTGCATCAAAAGTAGTAGTATTTTTTTTGGATTTCGATATTCATGCTTCACTTTTTACTGATAGCGCTCCACTTTGTTCATGAAGTAACTAGTAATTTCAAGTTAAAAATGGAGCGCCATCAATAAAAAATGGAGCGCGAAAATCAGTTTTTTTTTTCTCTCTTTTGCCTTATTGCTAACTCAATAAGCTGTCACGAAGCTTTCAATAATGAGAAATTAATTTTTTATTACTACTAATTTCACATATGCGTTTTTTTTTTTTAATTCTTTTTCCTCTATGTATCTTATATACTCGTAAGCAAATCGAATTGTCCGCTAGCAGCTTAAAGCTTGATTCGATAAAGACTTTGTGGTAGAATTTAGGCCCGTTTGATGAAATGAGCCAAGATCTAGTCATCCCAAACTCGACTGGGATAGACTCTTGAAAATAACAGACATATACAAAAGCAATATTTTAGTAATACAGATAGTGATTCAAACTGTTTCTAAATGTTTTGTTTCAAAGCGCTTGCTCAAGTTTGGGTCGAGCTTAACTTGTTTATATTTATTCGACTCGGGTTTGCACCGAGCTCGCGTTTCATATCATCAATACTACTAACTCGAGCTCGATTATGAATCGAACAGAACTTTAGCTACGGAGTTTCACAAATATTTACTGGCTCATGCATATTGCAATTTTTTTTTTTTGTTAATAAAAATAAACTGGAGCTGGCTCCCAACTAGAACCGAACTTCAGCTAATGGAGTTTCATAGCTAACAAAAGTAAAACCGAGCCGAACTCGCAAACCTCAGAAAAATGTAAAACAAAAGGCCAAACGACTAATGCCTTATTCTTTTCATAATTCAAAAAGAATTTTTCAAAAAATTTCTCATAAATTCTCATTACTTTTAACATTTTTCTCTCTATCTCTCTCTACTTATTACCCTTACTGTTTTTCAAAAAAAATTTCAAACTATAATCCAAACAAAGCATAAAGCAACAGTCGTTTAAAAAGGAGGTAAATTACCAAAACCATATTGTGGTTTCCAAAAATTATAATTGTCTCCTCAAGTTTGGAAAAGTACAAAGTACCTCTCCCTCAATACAAATTACTCTCTTATCATGATGTAGCGGTTGACCTGCTAGACAATTCAACAAATTTTGACTGAAAATATGAAATTCTAATTACATATTACAATAGAGTAATAGACTAGCAATGGCGCCGCTATATTCAACAATACGGGGTTGCCTGACCTAGGGTGGGAAAAAAATTCTCCTACTATTAGAGTAGATAGGAAATGACCCCATCAAAATATAGCTTGACACCATTGTAGGATGCAAAACACTTGATAATTATCCCATTATGAAAACCAACCACCAATTTTCTGCCCCTTCTCTCTCTCTTGGACGGGTAGAATGTTGCACTACATATCTGTAATACACTCATGCACTACAGAGTTTCTAAATTCGTTCTTATAGTATTGTATTGATTTAAGCAACATTCATTGACTATAAATTTGAGCCATGGGTTAGAATGAGTTTTTATGAATTTTTATTTGAATTTGAGTTCTGAAATGGCAAGAGTAGGAGAGGCTCTTATATGAATCTTTTAGCATTGATTTGTTTTATTAAGGTAAAAAACATTGATAGAATTTCGAATAGAAACTAGTCCCAATGCAAAATTCATCTTAATTTATTAGTTCTATTCAAGAAATTATGCTAAGAAAAGTCATATCAATTTGAACGACTTTTCTTGACTCTTGAACTAAAAGGAAACATCTCAACTTTCGATTTGTAGATGACCCCATACTTATAAAATCTTGGAGTCACCATTATAGACTAGGCTGTCTTTTGTTAGCATGTGTAAAGGACAGCGTGGTCGATTGTAAATAAGATTGGATGAGGTCAAATAGACAGACTCTGTCGAATTTCCTAGCGGCTACATCTAGAGAGTAGTTCGTTACGAGACATTTGTTATTTTATAATTTTCCAAACTTGAGGGGACGACCTGTAATTTGAGAAACCTCGGGGTGGTTTCGGTAATTTCCCATATAAAAAAAAAACGACAAAAGCGAAAGGCAAAGGTCGCGTGTCATCTTTGTACCCATCAGAATATTTATATTATAAACAAAAATAAACAGAAATAAATTCCGCCCTCCAAACTTGAACACGCGCCGCCGAGCTCACAACAACCACCCCCGCCACCTAACCGCAAACAACAAAGCTCTCTCTCTCTCTCTCTCTCCTCCCCCATCCCCACCGATCGACCCAAAGGTAACTATATTTTGTCAATTTATCTGCGTTGATACACGTATCATAGTCGGCAAGATTTGGCTTTACTGACACGAATCTCCTGTTGCTCGTTACGTTTTGTGAGAAGAAGAGAAGATGTTGGCGATCGCAGGGGAAGGAGTCGCCCGTGGAGGCATGAACGCTTCGGTTCGTGCTGCCTTAGTTTTTCATTCATCGATTCTTTTTTTTGTTTTTTTTAAAATTACGTTAGCTGTTGTTGATTTGTGATGATTTTCTACTGCAGAGGATTCGAAGTCAGTCCCTACTCTTGGCGTCGAAGAGTTACTCGTCTACCGCAAAACAGGTAACTCGTCGCTCTATAGTCTATACGAGTATAGGTCTATTTACTCAAGCAGAATACCCATGTTTGTTTGTTGTATACAATTAGTTTTGACACAAAAAGAAAGATGTTATGTTACATTTCTCCGAGGGTTCCAACCTGAAACCAATTGGCAATAGGTAGAGTATAACAGGTGGCTCAAAGCCTTAGATGAGCGAGGTGGGAGAAATTTTTGCACTCCCCCTCATGTGCAGTCTGGATGCACGTAGAGGTACGAATTGAGGGGATAAAGTCTAACATGTTGTATCTACCTTAAGAAAATGAATTCACAAATATCAGCCGGGCTTTTCAGCATGTGTTTATTCTCTTCATATCGAGCAAAGTTGGGTACTGAGAAAATCCTGGTGAATCGACTTGCAAAAGTACCTATATTTCTGATCTCTTATTCCCTATTCTTCAAATGAAGGATGAAAAGGGCTATTGAAAAAATGAAAAAAAAAAGTAGACAAAAGGTATTCAAGCATGAAGCAGTGCGGCTCGGATCAAGTAAGGAAAATGACAATTGGGTGAGGTGGTAAATGGTGATATAGAAGTTATTTAGTCTCCTTGAGCTAGTGTGTAGATTGCCATTACATGTAAAGGGCTTCTATAGTTTATGGTATCATTTCTGTGTTATTTTACCCGTTATGTTAACATGCTTTGCTGTCCGACTTCCCTTAATCATTGACGTGTTTGTTATTCATTCTTTTGTTCTTCAATTGGATGATATCCTGGCATTTGTTGACAGTGAAGGAGCTGGTCATTTTTTATTTTAAGGTTTTAAAGGTTTACTTTAAAAGGTTGGACTCAGATCGGGCCCAGTGTTCTCCTGAAGGGGTTAGCAGGCCAAGTCCACATGAGTATCGCAAACTAGAATTGAAATGGCAACTTTAATGAAGAATGAAGGTAAATCAACCGCACAACTAACGATAGTAAGAAAGAACACAAGGTTGACACAAAAGCCCTTTAAGAAAAAAGTCTTGAGTTGGAAAACAATTTACCTTGAGATCAAAACAGCCCACTAGATCAAGAGATAGCTACCAACTCAACCGTAGATGAACTTCACTTATGATATCTTGTTTCCATGATCAGTCGATCACTTGTTCAATCTCTACTCACCGATGGCTCCAACACCCTGGGATTTCTCATGCACAATCGGCATTGGCAGGAACTCACTTATAGTGAAAAATGTGATTGTGCAGGGTTTTGAAATAGATCTGGGATGTTGTCTAAGCATTGAATATGGATAGAAAATGATAGTGCTTTGAAGTTTTTAAGGACAGCATCACAACAAGCAGTCTTGAAAGGACAAGAGCTAGGGCACAATACAAGTCTTTCAGTGCATTGAGTATGTATAGGTTGCCCTATATGTAGGTTTGTTTGGAAAAGTATTTTGGGCAAGTTCCATAATTGGAGCAAATGGGCTTTGAGCAGAGGCTAGAATGGAAATCAAATATGCTGTCTCTGCTTGAGCAGTCGGGCCACCTTTTGGTTGATGGCCCTTACCACTTGAGCACCCTTCAAGCTAGACTCCTAATAGGCAACAAAAAGCTACCAGTCTGAAACTAGTCAAACCATGGTCGTTGGGATACATTACAAAGTGTCACAGTCTAATAAACAATCTAGATCAATTGTTTCTTCCCACCCATCTGGCCGGCGTTTCAATGCTTCAGATGAGCTCCTTTACGAACACGAGGTGAGAATGCTGGACAGTTTACCTAGAGAAACATGCCCTGAATTTTTTGTCTTTGGTGCCAGCATCCATCTTGTTATGTTATCTAATTTTTTTTTCCTGATCTTATTGGGACTGCTTATTGCTTGCAGATGACAGTGCGAGATGCTTTGAATTCTGCACTTGACGAAGAGATGTCCGCAGATCCTAAAGTATTTATAATGGGTGAAGAGGTATTTGAGAAGCTTGATGAGAAATATTTTACAATTGAAGCTGATATGTTATCGCTGCAGGCGATTTGCAAAGTTGACTAGTTATATTACTTGTATGCAGGTTGGTGAATATCAGGGTGCTTACAAGGTTAGAAATGACAGACAACACATAAAATCAATCTCATCAATCTTTAAAGTTCTGCTAGCATCTATGTGCTTCTTCTATCTAAAACTTAGTTTTCAAATTTGAATTCTTATTAGATTACCAAGGGTCTTTTGGACAAGTATGGTCCTGATAGGGTAGTTGATACTCCAATTACAGAGGTACTCTATTGTCCTTATTGTTCTTTCTAATTTAATGTTTCTTTCAGAAACCATGCTGTGGGTATGCATTTATTTATTTAGTTAGTGTGTTGTAATTTTTACAACGTCCAACTTTTGAACCAATATTGCAGGCTGGCTTCACCGGGATAGGAGTTGGTGCTGCTTACCATGGTTTGAGGCCTGTTGTAGAATTTATGACATTTAACTTCTCCATGCAGGTCAGTGTTCATCTGTACAATCTTTTGTTGGAATCATCATAAAGGCAAATGGATAACCATTATGAGTTAGATCACAAAACTTTATTGGTTTTGCTGCATCACATATTTATTTTTGTGTTGTACCAACGTGTCAGTATTTGACCATTTGTTGCTTGCTATAACGAGCAGGGTAGCATCCAATTCATCTATTGAGTCCAATGGAAACTATGCTAGTAACTCGTACTTCACCAAGTATTCATTGTTCAAAAAATTATGTATACAGGCTGAATCAAAGGGTTTATGGTATTGTTGTTTCTAATGCAATGGCTTGCATTAGTCTGCATGGTTATACTTGTTTGTTGTTTTGTAGTTGCATGCATGTAATTTCACTGTTGATGTAGATTTTTTAGCCAAAACTGATGGTTTAGTATGTTGACATATCCCTTACCGAACCTGGGCCTACACAAATGCTTTTATGATGCTTAGGAACACAATTGCTTTGCTGTTTTCAAGGTCTTGCTTAATTGTGGGGCTGGATAACAGATTCTTTTTGGGGCAGATCAATCTGTTAGGTTGACTCGATGTTCGCCTAAGCTAATTAAGTAACTTAGTATTAGCTTTTGTCATCGTTAATCATAATGGGTCACTTTTTATTATCTCTATTTTCTTTTCTATTTCATGTAGGAATGTTCAAGTGTCACTCTTAGCTTTGTTAGGTGTCTGTCTGGACTCAGTTTTGGTGTTTGTTGCAGGCAATTGACCACATTATCAATTCTGCTGCAAAATCAAACTACATGTCTGCTGGTCAGATATCGGTACCGATTGTGTTTCGAGGACCAAATGGTGCTGCTGCTGGAGTTGGTGCTCAACATTCCCAAGTAAGTTTCGGCTTTGCTGTGCAGGCACAGCAATTTGTCATCGTGACTGTATTTTAGCTTTAGAGTATTGTCTGTACTACTTCACACTAGTTGTTTCTTGTGTCATTGCTGTTGGGCCTAAAAGGAAAAGAATATACAAGCAAAGGCCTTTAACTTTGTCTGCCTGCTAGAGAAAGAAAGACAGTTATTACCACAAGCAGTAATCAATGACTTTTTAGTGTGCGTGTGGGTGTGTATTACTTCAAGTGAAGCAATGTTTAGTGCCATACATTGGATCTCTTTTGCTCTTTTTCGGAGTAGGAGCTGATGGGCCAATTTTAGAAGAATCTTCGACCCAGACCATAGGTGCTTACCAAGTTTGATTCCCCAACCTCTCTATGGGAGTGTTGGGGTGTTCTGGGCTACAAGCTATTGGGCAACACATTCGTCCTGAATAGCTTCTGACTTCTGTGATGTTGGGAAGCATTAGGAAATTTTGAATAAATCTATCCGACTGATTTTTCCAGTGTGAAAATGTTCGTTTATTTCTTTGATTTGTCATTAGATTATGGATCAAATTCACCAGTTTAAAGCTACATACTTTGTTTTTGCTCAGTGTTATGCAGCATGGTATAGTTCATGTCCAGGATTGAAGGTGTTGGCTCCGTACTCATCAGAAGATGCTCGGGGCCTACTAAAAGCTGCTATAAGGGACCCAGACCCAGTTGTTTTCCTTGAAAATGAGTTGCTGTAAGTACTCTAGGAGCATTACGATTTTGCTAGTTTAGTTTGCTTTGAGGGCTAATGGTGCTTATTTGACATGTTCTCCAGATATGGTGAGTCCTTCCCTGTTTCAGCAGAAGTTCTTGATTCTAGCTTCAGCCTTCCAATAGGGAAAGCTAAGGTACTTTCTTCTGACATCATTATTGTTCTCTCTTTTTGTTATTGATTTTTGTCTCCATAACTTCAAAATTATTGACAGATAGAACTTGAAGGAAAAGATGTTACTATCACTGCTTTCTCAAAGATGGTTGGTTTTGCTCTTAAGGTTTGTTGTTACTTCTTCCAGTTGTGTAAGGTCCTATTTGTGATAAGCTATGTTTAAGCGTTGATGCATCTGGTTTTCATATTGTCTCCAATGAGTGAAACAAACTGCGGAAGATATCCTCACTGCTGTCTGCCTATCATTTCCGTGTGTGTGTGTGTGTGTGTGAGAGAGAGAGAGAGAGAGAGAGAGAGAGAGAGAGAGAACACCTGACATGAGAAAATGCTCCTTTTGACAGTGACATGAGAAAATGTGTTGGTAGCGCACACCTGTTTATCTCTGCCTTTTTTTACTGTATAGAGTAGATACAGCATCCATGGAGAAAGTGAAGGGAATGAATCATACTCTACTATTTTTCTACCTTAATCCATTGGTCACAGACCTGGAGACTGCCTTGCATTTTTTTTTTGTTGGTACATCTTTCCTTGCATTTCACATGCATTAGAACTGCACATTTCATAGTGCACTTATGGTAGGTCTTCCTTTCTTTTCCATTCTAAAGACTATTGAATGAAATTAGGTGATTTCTACCCATATATCATTTTAGTATTCTTTAAAATAGCTTGATCTGGTTGTTCGTTTCTCCAGTTTTTCAAGTACATTATCTTTTTCTTTCCTTGGCTCTTTCTCTTCTAGAAATGAGTTATTCAATAGTCCGGGAGTACTGCCACGTGGTACTCCGGACCACTTAAAACCACACATTCCTGTGGGGTCCATATACTTAGTGGTAGACCCCATAGGAATGTGTGGTTGTAAAGTGGTCGGGAGTACCATGTGGCTGTACTCCCGGACTATTGTATAAGGCTTATTTACCTTTTTGGTCCGCAAAGTATTAGCGAGTTGCCTGTTTCATCCCCACTGTAAACATTTGACCAATTTTGTATCCAACGTTTAAAATTTGCGTCGATTTGGTCCCTATCCATAATGCCATTTCTTGATTCCGTCAAAAGAGGGGACATTATTAATATTTCACCTATCGTCATCTTTTTCACACCCCAGCCGGCGGTCCTCCCCACTCCTCATCCTCTCTTCTTCCCAAAGGACCCCATCTCCATCTCCATTTCCACTTCCCCACCACCAAACCCACACACCAATTCCTCATCAAAATCCCAATCCGGCCTCCTCTCCTCCACAGAACCCCCAAAACCCACCACCACAAGTCAGCCTATTGATGGCCCCACATCCGCTCCAAATCCACGTCCCAAACACCCACCTCGACCCCCCAATGGTTCGGCTCGAAAGTGAACCCAGTTGGTACGAAGAAGAAACAGAGAAGAGGGAGAGAAAGGGCCTTGCTTAATCGATGAACGCCGGTCGAAAAACCCATGTCCAGCTGTTTGATTTATGGGACATCTGATGACAATGGAAGAAAAATGGTTGTGAAACCACGTGAAATAACTCTGTCGAAGAAAAAGGTATGCGAATGGTAGTCTGTTTATCGATCTCTTTAAATACTTGAAGGGTCTAGACTTGAGAATGTGTTTTCTGTTCACACTCAGTGCACAAACTGGAAAGGACAAGGTTCAATGGACGATGGCAAGTACGAAATTAGATTGCAGTTGAAAGACTGGCCAACGAACTCAATGTGCTCCTTTTTTGTTTTCTGGCTTGAACCCTTTCCAAAGTGTTCTTTTTTCGTTGCAGATAGTTTGGTGTGTGGGGAAGTGGGGAGGACGGCTGGCTGAATTCACTTAGGGTTAGGGTATGGGGTGTGAAGAAGATGATGATAGGTGAAATACCAATAATGCCCCCTCTTTTGACGGAATCAAGAAACAGCGTTATGGATAGGGACTAAATCAACACAAATTTTAAACGTTGGGTACTAAATTGGTCAAATGTTTACATTGGGAACGAAATTGGCCATTTGCTAATACTTTGGGGATAAAATGGTAAATAAGCCTATTGTATAATTTCACTCTGGAAAGTTGTTTTGTTTTGATAGCTTTTTTAATTTCACTCTGATATGAAACTCTCTCAAATTGTAACATGTTCAGGCCGCTGAAATTCTTGCAAAGGAAGGAATTAGTGCTGAGGTACATATACTACAAACATTCTTTGTTCCATGGATGGAAAGGCGGAGTCTGTGAGTATTCGACTTTCGTTATATGAAAATCTAACTGCTCTTTATTATGCAGGTTATAAATCTGCGCTCGATTCGTCCACTTGATAGATCCACAATCAATGCTTCTGTCAGGAAAACCAACAGGCTTGTAACGGTTGAAGAAGGATTTCCTCAACATGGTGTCGGAGCTGAGATTTGGTTATCTTCTTTTTACTTGCACACAATTTCTCATCTCTCTCGAATGTTATTCTCTTTTCCTTTGTGCATGTTAATTTGACTCTGTATGTTTGTTGTTTTTCTGACAGTGCATCTGTTGTTGAGGATAGTTTTGAGTATCTTGATGCACCTGTTGAGAGGATTTCAGGGTCAGATGTTCCCACGCCTTACGCTGCAAATCTTGAGAGGATGGCTTTCCCACAGGTTTGTGGTTAAAAACCTCTTTGCTTTTGCTTTCGGGTAGCATGTGTGTATGTTTTCAGTAGTTGTTTGAGACGGAAAATGAAAGTAAATGGTTTGGAGTCTATTATAACCCATGAATTCCATTCTCTGACAACCTTTCTTTATTAGTAAATGCATGTTCAGTTAGTGCTTTGCGGAAGCAACCTCAAGAAAGAATTATATCTTACATTCCTGAATGAGTCTCAATGATGTGCCAAATTTCCAAGGAAATAAGATGGAACATCAACAGAATATCGTGGTTGAACTTTGAATGAAAGATCCTTTAACTCCTGAATTGCTGACCGTTCTTTTCCTAAAATTCCAATTGCATAATTTTCAAGACAGATACTCCCTCACCCATACCCCCAATGATTGGGGACTATATGGGTTCTGTTCTGTTGTTGTTGTTGTATACTCTGTCGAAGCAGTCTACTTATATTTCCTGAACACTATCCCCTTCTTCTATGGGATGTCTATTGAACAGATTGAAGACATTGTACGTGCAGCAAAGAGAGCCTGTTACAGATCAGTTCCAATGGCTGCAACTGCTTAATCTTGCTGAATGATCTTGTTCTTTCTTTTTTTGTTTGGAGATGATTCTTGTCTATTTTCAAGTTATGCTTTTCCCAGTTTTGGTTAGAAAAACTTGGCTTAATCCTCGAAAATGGTTGGATTAGCACATTTATTTTCGCTGAGAAAGTTCTGAATAAATGCTTGTGCACGGGTAAATAAGTTTTGTAACATTTACTTTACATATCAGTTTGTCGAAAATGACTTCTTCGTGGATTACCCTGTGTGAAGGATGAAAGTTGCAAGAGACCGTTACGCCACGAATGTCCTCAATTACTGCTTGGATTTCATTTGTTCAGTGTTAGTACTGATGCAGTTCGTTCACAACTACACTCTGATTTCATTTGCTTGGTGGTTTCTTTTGTGAGAAATGCCATTTACTAATAGTAGGCGTCTGGCCGCATCTCATTCTTTACAGCACTTTTATATTTTCTAGTGGTCTGCGTGGACAATTTTGCATCCCAACTTGGTGCCCCATTCCTTTTATGGTTGCTTGCTGCATTAGAGTATCGTTTTTTTTTAAGTATAACTCAGGGTTGCCCAAATTGCTTGGTTTCTTATATTTAGCGATGTATTTGATACCGCTTATAATGGGGCTATTATGCAAATGTTTCAAAGTATGAAAATCCGTTGAGGGGAATTGTAACATCCTACTCCTACGTCCTAAAAAGTTAATTAGTTTACTGCACAAAGTCGTTCAGTTTTTGGATAAAAAATAACGTAATTCCATACATAATTTTTCAAATTTGTTTGAGCGTTGAAGGCAATGGTAACGTCCTACTCCTGCTCCCCAAAAGTTAGTCCATTGCATAAAGAAGTGCAATTTTTCGATATAAGTTAACGTAATTCCACACACAAAAAATTTCAAATTTCTACCCACCAAAAAGATTTTATTCAGGCAAAAAAATTTTAAAAATTACAAACGCAAGTACTTTATTTTTTGATCCATTGCACATTATTTCATAATAGATTAATTTTTTGAGACAGATGGAGTATATGCTTCCCAGTTTTTGAGTGGCATTGTTTATATTAATAGGTAAATTTTTGTTTACATATATACTTGGGGTCATAATGATTTCTGTAACACTCTTTATAAAATTTCTGGAGACGCAACTGACCACGTGGTACTCCAACACCATTATCTACTGCATATTTTGGGCATCACTTGCCCGAGACTACCAAATATGTTTGTGGTGAAAGTACACGAAACCCCCTCAACTATAAGAAACTCCCTCAACTATCATTTTTTTCACGGAGACCCCTAATATTTAAAATTGTGTATATAGACCCTCTTAATTATAACTGTTAACCAATTAGCATCTTTTTGTCAAAAAGATTGTTAAGATGAAAGGGTCAGCGTGGACAATTTCATAGATGAGGGGGTCAGTGTAGGCGATTTTTTAGGAGTAGAATCATTGTTCCCCCTCATTATGGTAACAGAGTTAGTCAATTTTTCATTTCATATAGTTGAGGGGGTCTATATGAGTGATTTTAAATGTTAAGGGGTCTTTGCAAAAAAAGGATATTTGAGGGGGTTTCCGTGTACTTTCACCAATGTTTTTCAAACGAATTGGCTGGTTTGGGGTTAGCTATGTTCACCTGGAATAACAGCAAGTTTACTAGTCATTAGTTAAAAAAAATGGTGAATAGTACACATTTTTTATTTTACATACTCATATTTCTTTTAACACTACACCAGTATTCTCTATTTTATCTATCATGAATATAATATTATTAGCTCATTATATGGTCAAGTACAAGAAATAAGAGTAACCACTCAGAGAAGAGAGAGAAAGTGCAAAATGACCACAAAAAGAATGAAAGAATCAAAACCTAGTGAATTGTTCTTCGGTTTTTATGCCTAAGCATTATAGCTCAGTTTATTTTACCTGAGCATATACCTACGCTGCTGCGGGGGTGTTTTTGTTTGTTTGACTTTCTAAGAGGTAAAACCCTTAAATGAGCATTGCAACAGATTAGGTAATGGCCTAAGTAAAATCCATCCATGAACGGCCTAAGTAAAATCCATCCATGAACAGTGAATAGCAAAATGGAAAAAACTACAATACACATATTTTATTTGAGTGTATATCACATGCACTCTCTTAGAATGTTATGAATTATAGAGAAAATGTTACGAATCGTATTACTAAAAAGTTATGAATCGTATAAAAGTTACGAGATACACCAAAATTTTTATAAATTATAATGAAAATATTACGAATTGTACTGCTGAAAGGTTATGAATTCTAGAAAAGTTACAAAACGCACTAAAATGTTATAAATGAACCATAAAATAAGTGCATAAAGTACACCCTTTTAAGGGGTGTGTGTTGTGGACTTTTCCGAGGTAAATATACGTAAGCACTGTTCACCATGTGTATATTATTTTATTAATTGTTACCTCCCCGAAAAGAAAAAGAAAATAAAAGTAATAATAGAATAGGTTAAATAAATAGTATTTGTGTAGTGTTGAAAGAGATGTGCATAAAGTACACCACTGATAAATATTGTTCACGTCGTAAATTCATGAAATAGTGAAATGGTGTCGTGTTGAGAGACTGAGAAACCGAAGCTTTAAAGAGCTCTGTGTGTGTTGTTTGTTCTTGGTGTCTTGCCGGAGAGAACACTGATTTTGCTTGTGTTTCTAGTTGAATCCCCGATTCTCCATGGAGATTCCCGTTCCCAGTTTGGGGCGGGGATGGAGGTAAAAATAATTTCCCAGTGGGGATCGGAAAGGGGATGAGGATGAATTTGGGTTGGGGCATCGGGGGCGGGGACAGTGGTATCCACCCCCTACCCGCCCCATTGCCAACCCTACTCTCTCTCTCTCTCCCTATGTCTCCGATTTTCTCTCTCTCAATCTGGATAACAGTTTTTGTGGGCGTGCAAGTGCGCGCGTTCTGGTGTTCGGGTTTGTGTGTTTATCTCTCGTATTGATCAATTGGTTTGTCTTTTGTTCATAGTTTCCGGCTAGGGCTGTTCCGGGTGTTGAATCGGTCAGGGTTTTATTCAAACTTGTGCATAGAATGTTTTGAAATTTTCTAAGTCCTTTGAAAGTTGAAACCCCCCCTATTGCTTCAGCTGTTTTGTGTTTTATCTCTCGTGTTGAATCGTTGGTCTTTTGTTGATAACTTCCGGCTAGGGCTGTTCTCTGGGTTCAATCAGTTAGGTTTTATTTTAACGTTTGCGTAAATCTCTGAATCTATTGAAATTTCCTGAAGACCTCTGACACCCTATTTCTACTGTTGTTCTCTCTTTCTCTCTCCCTCACTCTCTCTCTCTCTCCTTTTTTCCTTTTTTTTTTTTTCCTTCCCTGTTTCTGGGTAAATTAAAGTTTCATAGCCACATAAATTGAAAGTAGGGAGAAAACACCTTCTTTATATTTTCTTCGTCCCATTTTGTTTGTTCTTTTTTTATTCAATTGTTTATTTTCAATCGCTTATATCTTCGGTTTCCATATGAATCTAAAAAAATATACAAAATGAATATTGTTTGATAGTTGTTGATCAAGTCTATAGTACAAAATTTTCAAAATTTGTGACAAACATTATAGATTGGTACATATAAACGTTTAAAGAATAGCACGAATAACAATAAATGGACAAACAAAATGGGACAAGAGAGTATAACCAACCAGACACCAGCAGGACACAAACCAAGCTATACTCTTTGCTAGAGCGGAACGAACAACCAAAACAAGGAGCACCAACAGCTCCAACTGATCAACTATACATCTACCAGCCAAAACAAAAGCACGAAACTCAAAGACCAATTAACACTCTGTTAGAGACGTTGTAATCCGCACACAGAAGCCTCTTATTTTCTTTCCTTTTGACCTAGGTCATATGCCTCGTGTCCAACACTAGGTGGACATTTCCAAGTATGTGTCTGAGTTCATATCACATTTACGTGTTGGACATGCTTCGGATATGCTGAGAGCCTTCTCGGACACTTTGGTGGCTGCTGGGACACGTTAGGAGGTCAGAAAGGAATTATACGAAGTCGAGGCATGGTCAAAATTGTCACAGATGATTACTTACGACTCTTGTTTTTTTACAAGTGAGAAAATATGTACTTGTAGCCACATTTTATATCCTCCATTTGATTAAAATAGAATCATTCATTTTTCACAGGTATTTATAGCATACGAAGTATATACCTATGAAAAATGTGATCCTTTTGTTTTCCCATTCAATATGTTCGTGTCTTATTTTTGTAAAAATGATGCCTGTGTCTTGTCTTGTTCGTGTCCCATGTCTGTTGTCCCAGCTTGGGGCCGCACAAGTCGAAAAGCATTTGCCATGTTTGCTCCTCTATGAAGTCGCATGATTGTTGTCTTTATTGTATTATTCATGTTGTATCATTAGTTGAAAAGCATTTGCCGATTTACACACTAGAGTTCGCGTCAGCAAGGATTGAGAGGAGGAGGGGGAGCAAAGGGTCCTACTAGAGTATTATTTGACCTAGCTCTTAGACTCCTTTCCAAGCCCCCATACAGGGTCTGATATGCCCTTCTATTCTGCATATTATGGGATGTGGATCTATTATCTTATGGCTGAAAATTTTGCTGTTTCGTCCACCCCATAAGTAGTAAGATTGCAGCTAAGGATAAAGTGAACACAATCTGCACCAAGTATTTACCCCCTAATGTGATCAATGGCCCAGCTTATCTCTTCCCCCAAGCCTAGGAGGCATATAATCCTTTCTTTCTCTGGGAAAAATAACCCCAAACAGCTGCTGAATATTGATATTCAAAGCATAAGTGATTTTGAGATTCCGGTCCCCCACAGCACAGCACCCACTGTGTCTCATGCACACCTTGTAACAAACCTCTCCGGAACAGCCATCCATTAGATCGCTGCCCCCTTTTTTTGTTTTTGTTTTGCTTAACGAGGCAAGACAAGGGGAGGGAAGGGAAGGGAAGCTGAAACTGCATTTTCTTGCTGAAACTCCCAAGGATACTTGCAATCACTCTCTCATTGGTTACTGGAATTAGTGAACAACCGAAACTGTATTTTCTTGCTCATTAAAAGAAATTGATAGTGAAGAAGACGAGAGCCTATTGAAGCAATTTTTTGTAAAGCACTTATTGTTTTGTTGTCAAATAAAAAATAAAAAACAAAAACAAAAACAGGTAAGGCTTTGGATGGTGAATGAAGACCTTGAAAGGGCTTCTATGGCGGAGAAAGAGGTTGTGATGCTTAACGATCAGCTTGCTGTTAAAACCGATATGATGGCAAGGAACATAAGGAACAGACTGCAAAGCTTGAGGAACAGATTGCAAAGGATCAAAGGTTAAGGAACAGACTGCAAAGCTTAACAGATTGTAATGCATGAGAAGCAGACCGTAGAGCATAAGGAACAGACTGCAAAGCTTGAGGAACAGATTGCAAAGCATCAGAGGTTAAGGAACCTAATGTAAGGTGTGACGTTCAGATTGCTAAGCTTAAGGAACTGCTCGTGCTTCTCAACAGAGAGAAACCAAAAGTTACGGGGGGAATCTACGTGTATGATATTGTCATTCTTAATTTTTTTCTGAAGTTTGTGTAGGTCTCTTCTTTCTTTGATTTTCTAAGGTTTGTTCGCTGTCCATATATGTGTTACACACGTAAAACAATTTTAGCTGCATTTTGTAAATAGTTTGTTGTCTTGCAGATTTATTCGGGGTGATTTTGTTTTTTGATAAGCGATTTTTGGTTGAATTGCAGGAACTCGGACTGGGGAAAGCAAGAAGGATTGAATCCAAAACTAGCTTGGAACACTGAACAATTGGAGTTGGAGTGATGCCTAAGATCTGCATGTCTCCTTTGTATAATCATCCGACACGATCTTATTTCTCTGTAGGGAGACGGAAAAGATGTTTGGGTGTCTTTGTGTCAATGGCAATTTGCATTCCCTGTTATTTTTCACTGGTAGCTGAGTCTTGTCATTCCATGAGAATCCTTGTCATTAGCTTAGATCATCCAGTTGTATCTTCTTCAACTTGATTATTAGTTGAACAATTCTTGGCATTGGCTCGATTAAAGCCACAATTATACTTCGAAATTATAAGTCTAATATGCTTGGAACTGGTGGGTATAGAGTGCTCTACCTTTGATTCGGAGTTTGGAAGGGTTCTGAGAAAGTTAATGAAAATGGAAGTTGGGAGAGGATGAAGTGGATGCCTTTGGGTTTTTTTTTTTTTGTCAAACGGAAAGTGAATGTGAGTTGACGAGCGATTATAGCGGCTCCTTACTCCTTGATAAAATATTTAACCCGACTTTGAGGGTAGAGGTGTGTATGTAAAAAACCTATTTTGTTTCTATCTTTAGATCAGTTTACGCGTATTTCAATTCCTGCTTCACAAATGTATTCACAAGTTAAAAATTTGATTGCAACTCTCTTGTCCACATACTCTAGTCCTCATTTGTCCATTCAAAGTTAGGTACAAAAAGTAATTAAGGGACCTACCGGATGTCATATAAACTGTTGCCATTCTTCTTCCCTGAGCTAATTAAATTCGTGCCTAATCTTCCCTGGCTATCTGCCTAGAGGCATTATCATTTCCCTAAGGAAATACCTCTGAGTTTTAAATATTGTCATTTCAACTCGAAGTGGTTTGGCTAAGTGGGTATGAGAAAACTAATTACCGTTTGTCCTCTGTGAAAGTCGCGTGTTTGAATTTCATGGAGGCCAAATATCCGAACCTTTGAACCACTGGAGGGTCTGTCCAGTCATTAACTTCAAGGCTCGAGAATTGTGGAGGTGTGCGACATCCGGTTATAAAAAAAGATATATCAACGTCATGCCTCTTGCTAATTGGAGTAGATTCTAGTGACAAATTATTCCTTAATAGTTAATGTTCAAATCAGTAAAATAATTTTCCTCGGCATTAGTGGGCCTAATTAGGTCTTTTTTTCTAATAGAAGAGAGTTTCAACGGGTGGCTTTGAATGCACAGATAACGATCCCGCAGAGAATTGAAAGCTTAATTTGCAAGGCAAATATCAGACGAGAAAATATTTTTTAAAGGCAGAATCGTGAATAAGTTTTTCTCATATCAGACCCGACGTAAGAGTAGTATTAGCATCCATCCATACACGGCACAACCAAATTGTCTTAAAAGGGGCAAAGAGAGAGAGAGAGAGAGTGCCCCTCTTTGCACGCCTCATGTAAAGCATAATCAATCAAGATTCAAGAAGAGAGAGAGAGAAGAGAGAGAGTGTGTCCAAACACGTCTCTGCCAACGTTTTGTAAGATAACGTGGAGCATTTTAACAACAAAACTTGCACCACATCACTCGGTTCCATTTTTTACGAATGTAACAACGCCAACTACGATAAAGTACTCCACATGAGAATTCTATACTACTATATTATATGAAGATAAAGGTTATCAAGGTTATCAATCCTGTCCTGTGAAATCACTTCAACATTTACCTGTGGTAAGTTTCACTCAGTTAAGAAATTTCAGAGACTCAAGAATAGGTTTTAATGTACCAAGAAAAAAGAAAAGAAAAGAAAATAAATTTTACGAATGAAACAAGAGAAGCCGCTTTTATCCCTCAAAATAGTTACCACGGTTTTGTTTGGAATAACTTGATCTTATAATCTCATTGGTAATTAGCAAGATAAAAGTGATTTCGCATTTTACGTTAATCTTCTCTCTCTTCCTTCCTCTTTAGCCGAAAGCTGGGGGGCTGCTGTGCCCAATTTTGGGGCCCACCCCGGTCTCGCTCCGATGATCGGAATCGTTCACTTTGTAGAGCTTGTCGAGTAGAACAGTTATGCCAAAAATCAGCTTAATTGGATATCATTAAGTGCCTGATCGGAACCTTTTTATTTTGAAAAGAATGGATCCGAAACACTAGATCAAATCCACTGTAACCCATGGGCTGAGAGTTATATGGACTTCGATCAGACACTTAATGATATCCAATTATGCTGATTTTTTGCATAGTTGTTCTACTCGATGAGTTTTACAAAATGAACGATTCCGATTATCGAAGCGAGACCGGGATGGGCCCCAAAATCAGGACAGCAGAACGCTGCTGTCCCCTTGGGGACTGCAGCTCCCCAGCTTCCCTCTTTAGCCTCTCTCAAAGGTCAGGGAATTAATTGAACTTGGGTTGTGATAAAAAACGAAAAATTGAACTTGGACTGAATTAGGGCATGTGTGCACTTAAAGTCCATCAAATCCGTATTAATTACCAATTGGAAAATTTGTAACCAACTCTTGATTTGGAAGAAAGCTCCCATCAATTTTGGTAAATTTCTAACTAGACTTTTAATAGCTTAAAGTTTAAGCCTTAAACTTATGTATAGTCAACCTCTAAAACATTTAATTCCAAAAGCCATTTATTTATTTCACACTTAAATAGTTTAGAAATAAATCAGATATTTCTACCTATTTAAGCTACGTCCACAAACCCTTTTAAATATTTCATGCCTGTTTGGTTATCAAGTCTTATTATTTTATTTCGAGTTTGAATCAGCATGTAACCGTGTCCATATTTGAATCTAAAATAAACAACATGAGACGTAAAAACTAATTAAATGACCCTCCGTCATTTTTATAAGCTACCCATTATTATATAGATATATATTTTTTGGAATTTTCATTATCACCATGCAACCGTGTCCATATTTGAATACAAGGTAAACAACATGAGACGTGAAAACTAATTGAACGGCCCTCCATCATTTTTATAAGCTACCCATATTTCTTTTTTTTGGAATTTTCAATTGGTAATTACCAAGGGCTAGCCATTGTCAATAAAACACTTTTTGAGTGATTGAAGAGATGGTAGAATACTATGGACCGCAATTTGTGATTTCGAAGCCTGTGGTTTCACGAGTCCAAGCACACCACAACCAAGAAAATTATAGCTTGCCCCAAAAAACGACCCATCTAGATGATGCAATATATACAATCCCCATAAACTATTGAAGGGCCTGCAAAGTTACAACCTCCATTTTAGAGAGAGAAACTTAACAAGAAGAACAGATGAAATTTGAGAAATAGCTTAAGAACCGCAGAAGCCAGAGGAAAAATCGATAACGAAGAAGAAAACTAAAGAAACAAATTGGGTTATTTTTTTTGGCCTCATAAAATTCTATCGACTGTCGGGTATCTTTGGATCTGTGTGCTCTGGTGGGTATCCGATTATTGTTCTTCTATTAGTCTTTAAATTTTTTTCTTCGCTTTGATCGCATCGATATGGGCCCTTTTGTATCTGGGTTTGTATTTTATTGCTGTGATTGATATTTTTGAGAATATATGAGCTTGAAAGATTGTACTTTTGATTTGCTTAGTGATTTTGTTCTTCATCAATTTTGTACGAATGAAGAGATGTGATGGTAGGTGTATTTGGACGTGACGTATTGCTTTCTGGGTTCAAACATGAGAGGACTGTTGTTATGTTAAACCACGGTTTTGGGTTTATTTGAGTTTTCTATTTTCTTGCTTAATCTGGTCTCCGATGATGGAAAGTTGGGGATTTTCTCAGTTTTGTGCATTTTATACGCTGCCACGAAATTCTGATGCAGAAGCTTTGTTCAATACTTATTTGATGCGATTTATAGGTGAAAAGTGAGCTAGTTATGACTATGTTGCTAGTGATTTTCTTATTTGTTTACCTTTCCATTTCGGGCTTTAGTTTGATTTAATCTGTTTCATGAATTATTGACTGAGTGAACGTTGAACTTTGCTTGGAAAGTCTTCAATCAGAATGGTGTCAAAATGAGAATCTGGTGTTCGCATGGCAAAAAAATTATGCCTTTACTCTGATGTTTTGCATTCATCAGTTATGCGTTTTGAGGCATTACATTGCTTCAATTTTATAGCTTACTGTGGCGTGTACGATTTACAGTTGATATAAATAGACAATGTGCTGGTTGTAGTTGATGTTTGGAAAAATCTAACGGTGGAACTGGAAATCACGCTGTAGAGCTCTTAGTTAATGTTGTTCTTGTTGCATATCGATCAGCACCTTGTTCAAAAAGTTCCATCTTCTTGAAAGAAATAAAGAGAATCCCTACCTCTATAGTTAGCAATGCCAGTTTATGGATAATTTTTAGACATGGGCAAAATGCATGCTAATTGACAATGTAAGTGCTTTAATTTTTGTGAATATGATGTGTAAACTCTTCGAGTAGCAGGGAAACTGAGTTCTTATCTCTCTTTTTATTCTCTTCTCTTGTACGGACAAAAGATCTTACTTTCCGTATCACTCTGTTTTGTGCCTTGTTTTTTTTTTTTTTTTTTAAATAGACCGTAAAGCATTGGATTCATATTGCTTGCTGTTGTGGAGGCTATACTCACTCAGATATCATTAACCACGTAAACTACTAGATGTCTTGATATCAGAAATATGGTGAAAATTTGTGGGATAGAGATGGGAAAGTACATTTGGTGATGTGTATGTGCTTTTATTTTGGTGAATATGAAGCTGAAAATTTGGGTCACAAGGCAACTGATTGGCTAAACTCTCTTCATATTCTCTTCTAACAACCAATAAAACAAGTAGTCATGTGACGTTACTGATATATATCTCAGGTCTGGGGCTTGGTTGTAGAATAAACCATGAAGCAGCGTGTTCATGTTTCTTGCGGTTGTGGAGGCAACGCTCATTCTTCTATCGGTGCTTGTTTGATATCTGGTTTATGTTTGTACAAGGCAGCTCGTGGTGGATTGAGGATCCATTTAGATGATCGATAGTTGCAACCTCTGAAGTAGAATTATGAGAGTCAGTTGGGTCTGTCATTGCAATGGTAACAGGGTTTAGAGCGTGAAGGTTCCGTCTTCTTATATGGCATTGGAGTGAACAACTCAAATTCAGTAGTTCCGTTGAAAAACTAGTGTCAGATTTAGTATTTATTTTTTGTCCTTTATAGCGAAGAAGTTACAAAAGAAGAATAATTGTTATGGGTTTGCCTCAAGCTTCCTCGAGCAATGTGGCAGAAGAAATGGTTCTATCACTGAGCACATTTGTTCAAACCTCGCCCCGACTTGTTAGTTTTAGCAGCTGTGATTTAGGTGGAGTCCATGTAGGTCACCCAGGCAATCGAATCCCATTGGATTTCCCATGCTCTTCTTCAAGAGAGCTCTTGAAGGATCCAGATGCTCTCAACTTACATAAAGATGGTGCAATCAACATGCCTACATTGAAAATTGGTTCCACAGAAAGGAATGGCTTTTTTAGCCGCAAAGGTGGTCGGAATGTGCATAGCCCGGTTTCAAGGATAGTGGGGTTTGAACCACGGGCATCGGATTCCCTCGAGGGAAACCAACTAGATGGAAGTCTTTCTTCTAGTTTGGTTAGCAGCAAGTGTAGTGAAACTGAGATCACTAGCTCACTAGCAAGAAAGCGGTTATTGTCTCCTTTGAATGGCATGCTTATACCGGATCAATTTAATGGCGAATCTCTTGATATCGGCAGCACCATTAATACCAGTGGTTCCCATTATTCTGTTCTGCAAGAGCCTAAGAAAGCTAATATGGGCAATTCGGCCTATCTTAGTCCTTCAATATGGTCCACTGATAGTTTCTTCACAGATGGCCCGTTGCTTGAGAAGGACTCTAAGGCCTTCAGTATATCTCCTCCTTCACCTGGATTAACTTGGATTCATGAAACAACTAAAGCTAAGTACCAAAAGGGCGAAATAGCCATACCACTAAAAAAGTCGGCCTCCTCTCCGCTTTCGTTGTCTCCTCTTGGTCCAAAGTTCTTTGGAGGAATGAAAACTTCGGGAGGGTTTGGGGCTGCAACAAAGGAGTTAGATGACAACTACTTAACCTTAAAGGATATGGAACAATCTCTTGATGGTACTATCTCTGGCATTTTCCTCTCGCAGAAAGAAGAGGATTGTAGAATGCCAAGCAGATCATTTCAAGATGTTCATCTTCTGCGGAAAAACTTTGACCGATTCACCCGTGACAGTACCTATGAAATTGATGGGCACTGGGGTCAGGATTCAACTGGTACTCCTCATGGAGCAAAGTTTGTCAGATCTTTGAGTGGGGCACCTGTTAGAAGGTCCTTGGTTGGTTCATTTGAGGAGTCCTTGTTATCTGGTCGTTTATCATCGGTTGTAGCCTGTCAGGTTAGTGCACGTGTTTATAAATCCTACATCTATGGATAAGTATGTAGTCTGTCCCTTCAATTTTTCGTTTAGCTCAGCCTGTGTTATGCTTTGTAATTCCTTTACAATTAATGATGTACAGAAAATTGATGGCTTCCTTGCGGTTCTTAATGTTACTGGAGGAAATTTCTCGCCACATCCTCAAAAGCTTCCATTTGCAGTTACCAGCATGGATGGAGATAATTACCGATTATATTATTCGTCTATAGATCTTGCAGGAAATTTGCCGTCAAATCGGCATAGAGGACCTAAAATGAAGAGGAGTCTTAGCATTGACTACTCTCGAGCAGAAAAGAGCCGCCTGCGGATACCTATTAAAGGGTGCATACAGCTGGTACTTCCACACCCTCCCCCAAAATCAGAATTGAGTCTTTTTTTGTAATGTCTACAACGGTTCTTGAGTTACATGTGGCTGATTCTGCAGAATTAGAATGATATAGTACCATTGATGGAGGGCAAATTAGAACCATTGGTGACTTGTGCAACACAAGGCTGATGTTTTATCTCATGAATTTGGGTTATCTTCTTCTGCAGTTGGAGTTTATGATTAGCAAAATATTGAGAACCAGTAAGAATCCAAAACGTAGGGATTGATTGAATCATTATCTTTCCATCAAACCCTGAGCCTGTATCCTTGGTAAATTCTGGATGGATTTAAACATAATTGGAGAGTGGGGCCTAGTATGGAAAGTTGAAACCCATATCTTTGCTTAGTCCGCAGTTTCACTTGGAACTTTACATCATATTTGTTTCTCTAAAGCTACTTTAGCTTTGCCATGAGAATTTCAAGAAAAAGTGGAGTGTATTTCATGGTATATATGTCTTATGGTGCAAGGTTCAAGTAAATGCACCCCACCTTTGTTTCTAGGAGATATGTGTACTGGTTGATATATTATTTTCAAGTATGTGCATTGATGATATACTATATGGGGATTAGAATTCATACTCTATTTTGTCTCCCATTCTGATTAGTGGCCATAGAATCACCAATCAAATGAAGAAATTGCTCCCATCAGGCTAAAGGTTCCTATGGTGATTGCAAAACAAAATAACTGTGACACAGGAATTGATGCTTGAAATAGTTGCTGATGTTGTAAAAAGAGCTAAACGAGGAGTGAAAGCGCTAAGTTACTTTTTCAAATGGAAATGATTTAGTTCTGTCTTAGACAAACTCTTGTACAAAAGTGTACCCCTTGAGAGCATATCGACTAATGTTTTTCATTGTACTGTGCTGATAATTATCTTCCATGTGTTTACTATTGTTTTCAGATTTTGATTTTGTGTTTGGCAAGTTACTTTGTGGGCGTATTGCTTAGCAGATGGCCTTTTACAATAAAGAGGCTGATTTTTTATTTTTTTTCTCTAGGTTAGACTAACAGATTGACTTGCTTTGGGCAGGTCCTCAGTAATCCAGAGAAGACACCTATTCATACTTTCTTCTGTAAATATGATCTGAGCGACATGCCAGCTGGTACCAAGGTGAGTGGCCATGGAACCCGGCAAAATTTTTAAAATTTTTGCCAACTTGTAACATAAAAGTTGTGTTAGAATGTAAGCTGAAGATAATATATCTGCATTTAATATGGCTGAGTGCACGCCTAGTCAACTATAGTTACCTCATAGTCATGCAATGAGATACGAATGACAAGTGTTTTTGGGTCTGTTGCGGTAATTTTGGTACGTGGTGGACACATCTCCTCACATTTAGAACAAAGGAAGAGAGAGATTATAATACTATTTGCAATGTAAGCAAGTAAATCGAGTGAATGTTTGACTGAAGCGTAGTGGGGTAAGTGCTGCAATTGGCTGAGGTCATCATCAGCTTTATTGCGCTATGCTATTTCAGCAATGAGAGGAACAAATAACCAGTAATGAAATAAACTTCACGTATTCTTTGAATTGGGAAATGAATTTTGTGTCTTGAGATGAGGGCTTATCATAGACCAAATTTGGTATGGTTCAGGTTGTTTAGTTGTGTAGCGAGACAGATGATCTCTGTGGTTATGTAGTGTGGACTGTGGAGCCTGATGTTTCTGTACACTGAGCCACGCATGTCGCAGATGCATCCACCGGCAAAATTTCTCAAGCACTTATTTAGTAGTTCCATGGCCCCTGTCTGTTTGTATTATTTCATAGCGCAACTCCAATTTAATTGTCATTTGTCCTTCATCGTAGTGAAATAACCTCAACCATCTTAGATGTAGCCCTAGTTGGGTGAACCATTCATTCTCTAGATCTGCTTTGGGTTCTGCATATTTCTAGAACTTTGGACTTCTAAACAGGGTCATAAAGTTACTTGGGATCGAATTTTGTTCTCAGCATGCGTAAAAGAGACTTTCTTTTGCTCTCTTTCCCTTTTCTTTCTTTTTCTTTTTTATTTTGCTTCGGAGCACCATTCAGCCTTCCTTGTTGTCTGGCTTTACGCATCAATCTCTGAACACATGCCCAAAGTCGATAGAGGTCCATAGCAATGTTTTCAAAGGCGTTTTCTGGGCTCCCCTTGGGGCGTTGGGGCGGAGAGGCAATGCTAAAACACCTCAGGGCTTGAAAATTTGGGCGGTTAACCACAAAGGCAGTCGCCTAATTTCCTTAGGTGAACTGAGGTGTATGCCTCAGTCGCCTTATATGCCCCATTAGGTGAGGCGTAAGCCTTAGGAGAGAAATTTTCCTAATCTAATTTTGGCAATGTCCTACTTCAAACACCCCCACCCCCACACCCCCCCCCCTCTTGTTGAAGTCGATCATCATCTACAGTCGTGCTCTATTTTTCTTTAAACAGTTGTGCTCTGTTTTCTTTTACTAAGTGACGAACTTATGCTCTGTTAATAGCTAATAAAGTGATAAATTAATAAGGTAAAAGGATAAACTAATAAAGTGATGTTATAGGGTTTCTCAATTAGTTATTAGTTATTAACTGTCAAGGTAATAATAAGTCATTAACTGATAATCTACTTTATGCTATCCTTTTGTATTAATCTATCTTTTATGAACTGCGCATTTTTTTGTATTTTTAAGTTATTTTATTAATTTAATTATTTAAAAAACAGAAAATCAAAAGGCTTATGCCTCAATGCCTCAGGGCGTACGCCTCGCCCCATGGAGGGTCAAGCGCTTCGCTTGCGCTTTCGCCTTTGAAAACTTAGGTCCATAGGATGGGACTCTGATTTATCCTTATAAGGGATGGACGCAACTGAAGATCTAGAGTTTCCAGCTCACTCTTATTCACTTTTTTGTAAGCTGACTGTTTACTCTGTATTCAATTTGGACAGACATTTCTGCGCCAGAAGATTACTCTAGCGTCTTCTGCTCCAGCTTGTGTACTGGATAATGGAAATAAAGATCCTGAGATGAAAAATGATGTCAACAACAGCAAGGGTTCTCGTACTTCAAATGGTTTTGCACGTGCAACAGAAATGGAAATGATGGAAACCGAAAGTGTTAGCTGTGCTGGATATGTCAATCAATCTGAAGCTGAAGGAGGAATAGGTTTGTTGCCCTCAAATTTGAGTGGATTTACCGGTAGTGCATGTAAAAAGACTGCTGCAGACAACAGTGCATTTATTAGAGACAGGTCTGAAACGAAATTCGTACATAGTGCTACAAAGATAAACGGGAATACTATGGGTTCTGGGGTTCTGCGTTATGCACTTCATCTCCGTTTTTTATGCCCTTTCTCTAAGAAGTCGTCAAGGACAGTGCAAAGGTGCAAATCTGCTCCTCTGTCTGCACCGTCAATAAGTGATTTGGACGCTGAAGGCGAACGACGTTTCTATCTGTACAATGATATGAGGGTGGTGTTCCCTCAACGTCACTCAGATGCTGATGAGGGCAAGGTAAGTTGCAATACTACATTATGGGAGTTTACTGCTCAACTACTTGCTAGTTTTGTGGTGCGATTTGGCTTAGAATTTCTAGCCATGTGACTGGCCACCTAACAGTGTTGCCACTCAGAACTTCACTTAGCGTTAATTTGGGGTCGGTTATTTGCTGATTTAGTCAACCATTGAGTCATTTGATTGAGCACACAAGGGCGTATCACTCACACATGGCATAGGCTTTAATCTAAATCTTGTGGTTGAGTTTTGTAATTTTTTACTCACTGGTTCAGCCTAATCTCTCTCGTAAAAAAATGCTGATTTATCTCGTCATTTTTTGATGGATTTTTCTAAATGTATATATTGTACTCGTGTTGGACACTCGACACTGAGACAAGAAAATGAGAATTAGTTGGACACTTGGACATTGACTTAGCAAACATATTTGATGTTGTCAGAACATCAAATCGCAGTTTGAAAGATAGGCTGCTGGAAGCGACTGCCAATTTCTTTTGTTTTGCATAATCTATCTTTCTAGGTGTCAGATAAACCTGTGATTTTGCCTCTAGACTCGAGTTTCGGGCCATTCTTTTTGCTTGCGAATAATGTAACTAAGCTCCTGTCTAATGTGTAATGCTCTTTGTTTTGGCAGTTAAATGTGGAGTACCATTACCCATCTGATCCTAAA
Organism: Rhododendron kiyosumense; assembly: GCA_019656275.1. NCBI lineage: Eukaryota > Viridiplantae > Streptophyta > Magnoliopsida > Ericales > Ericaceae > Rhododendron > Rhododendron kiyosumense. The sequence continues at coordinate 268,502 of BPLS01000135.1, forward strand.
TACTTCGACATCGGCCAGTAAGACTTCCTGCTTCATCTCATTCTCTGGCTCGTGTACATATTTGTATAGGTTTTCCGCCTTTCGCATTTTATTATCAGATGGGGAAAACAACCCATTTTTCACTTGTAAAGATTACATTTTCAATAAGGAAATCATTGATTTAGTTGTTGTTCATTGAATCCCTACCAGGTTGGCTTTAGTGTTTTTCCTTTTCGGCTTCAACGGCTACATTACACAAGTAACAACCCATTTTTGGGTTTCAATTGTAATTTATAAAGTGAACCATGAAATTCGCTACGCGAGCCGTCACAGTGTCACACTGATTTGGCTAAATTAATTCGCTATTTAGACAAGTAGGTACTAATATTTATAGTTCCTTTTTTTATAATTCGACCATATTAATCGTAACTTGGAGAACTACCATTTGTAATTTGGCAAACCAACTTAGGACATTTGTATTCACAACTTGGGCCATAAAAATTTCAGAATTCATAAATGGGCACATGATACGTCCTTTCTGGGAAGTGGTTTTTTTTTTCTTTTCCCTTGAAGAATTTTCTAAGGAGTGTTTATTGAAGCATTTCTCTTGGTTTAATAACTCATGGCTTAATTAGTGTTTTTTTTTAATCTTTTTTTGTCTTTATTCAATTTTTTTTTTCCGCATTTGATAGTTTTGCATCAAATTTTTGTGGATTATTGATCCGTTTCAACTAGAGAAAAAGGTAAAGTACAAAATTATTATCGAAACTCAAATTTTTTTGAATAAAGACAAAAAATTTGGCTTATTGTTGTCTTTATTTCAAAGAAAATTAGGTTTCGATAGTAATATTGCACTTTTCCGATTTATCTTTTCAAGACGGACTAATAATCCACAAAAAATTGATGTAAAATGAACAAAGGCGACAAAAGAAATTGAATAAAAACAATAGTGGCTTTTATCAGGATATATTGTTATCTGAGTTCTTCAAATCTAAAGCAGGATACATACACATTACACGGGATAGAACAAGTTTATCCGTCTATTCCGATAAATCCCCGAATCTTGGACTCATGGTACTCCATTACACTCTAAACTAATTTCAGGAGAAATGGTATCTGGAAGAGTAATTCCCTAATTAGATCCAACGAACAAATTCGGGATCTTGTTCGGTTTGGATTTTGAGAGAGATGTTTGAGAGTAATGAGTAGAGACTAGAGAGAGATAGATAAAAAAAATTTATTGGAGACCGTGCCTAAAGGTTTTGAGACTGCTAAACGAACAACGAGGGCTAGAGTGAACCCAACACCGTAGATTAATTATCAACTCCAGAGGTTTTGACACTGCTAAACGAACAAGGAGGGCTAGAGTGAACCCAACACCGTAGGTTATTTATCAACTGGGTGTTTCCACTAACAAAAAACACTAAAACTTAACGTATTTTACCATCTCGTTTTTACTAATAAAAAAGTTGCAGTATTTTACCATTTCGTTTTCACTAACAAAAAATTTGTCAACAAATTTTTTTTTTGATACAGTAACTCTACTCACAAACTCATAAACAACTTGACATTTCTCAATAACTTATACACTACCGGAAATATCTAACTATTTTTCAACCACAAATAAAAATCTTCAAAACTTTCACTACCGAAAATACTCAAACAATGTTTGTTCAAGTCCCACTGGAACATCAGCAACTTTAAGGATGGTAACCACATATTGACAGTGTCTCTTACAAGTTTCTAAGACTGGCCTGAAACATTGAAAAAATATGGAGAGTATCATTGAGGATTTAAATATCAACCGCTAGTCCGCTACGTAGCTATTTTTCGATCATCTCGTAGTGCTATATACCCCGTTATACTAAAGCTATCGAAAATTAACACTCGTATTAGCTGAGTTCGTATCACTTTGTATCCGATTTTTTTGCTCGCTTCACGGCAGGAGCTCTAGAGCCCAAAATAATTTTGAAAAATTCAAGACCACTACGCTTACCGCTACACATAAACCGCTACCTCTACGCAATAGCTACGGCTATTCAAAACTTTGATATGATCACATCACACTGATTCCCAGAGGCTTCAGCAAAAAGTACATATATCATCAGCCAAAAAAACGTGTGAGAACAACATAGGTAGGAGCGAAACTGCTCAGTTTCGCAGTTTCTGTCTCTGTAAATTCAAAAAGTATATTTACTGATATTCGTTGGAGTTGATTTTTTACAGGACCCCATAAAATATTATTTTAAAATTCATGAATATTTTTCTGTATTTTTGTAAAACCCAGAATAGATCCCAATAGTCGTGCGGTGGCCAATCACCGTACCACATATGCGGTGGTCGTAGTCTGGCTTTACCATGTTGATACAGTACAAAATGGCAGGTAACTTACGACATACATCTAGTAACCTACAAGTGAGGTAAGAGGTGGGAATCCATTAGAATCCCATATGAAAAGACTTCTCATTGGATGTTCTGAGAAACTTCCTACTGTTTTTTCAACCATGGTCTAGTAGGCCGAGGCTTCGGATTTGGGAGTTTTCTCCATCTTAGGTTTTTAGATTCGAAATTTCTTAGATTCTATCAATTTCTTTTGAGACCAATCCTTAGAGAGCTTTGCTCTAACTTTAATCGAGATGCGTGTAAACTGACCCGAACACTTGAGTTATAAAAGAAAAATCCATACTGTTTGAACATTCACCGAAATCCACACTACAAGTCCAAAATGGTATTTACTCTGCATGATTCCTTGTGATAGAGTACTAAATGTAAACACTGAAATAGACTCAACAGAAAGAGTGGGTACCAGATGTAAATGAGAAGGACCACAAAAAGGTGAGTGAAATCCGAAAGAGCAGTGATACAACCACACAAAAACTGGGTCGTGCCAGCCTCCTGTAATTTTATTTTGTTTGGTGGTATGAGATGTCTAGGTCAGCTTACGCGTACTTCGACTGATTGTCTCACCGTTCTTGTCAAAAACAGGTCATCCACACCGGGACTAAAGAATTCACAAGAAGTTATTTTCTTGCAACCAGACCCCAAGAATCGTACACTGATCAATTGTGTGGGAGAACCAACCAACCCGACTTACCCTTAGTGCTTCAAGCCGCCTCCTACAATTGTATGTCCACTTTGCCACGTCTTATGAATCTCTTTTTATGCTTATGGTTACAAAAGGTTGGGATCATCTCCGGTAATTGTTTAAAATTAGAAACTATTAGAGGGTTTTTTTTTTTTTTTTTTTTTCAAACGGAAATATATTAGATGGTGTTTTAGCCTATGAAGATCATTTGTTAATCTTAAACGAAAGACTCATCTTTCAAATGATCATTAATTATTTAGTGGTTTTGGGACATAATTAGATGGTACCCCAATTTTTTTCACAATCACGCACACTTGTGGATTTTACACACTTTGTCTAATCCAAGTGAATGCCTAATCGAGGAGGGAAGTTAAGATACTACATGATGGTACTGTTTATGAAAGCAACACTTTACTATTTGGAGTCCTAATTCCGCTTGTTTTGTGCTTCACTTCACTAGTCGGAGGCTCGGGGCTGTGTCCCGAAATCCGAACTAGAGTATTACAATAATTGATGATGTAAAATTTAGATTATAAATACATATGCAACAGGCATCTGATGTTACTGTACTCCTTTCTGGATGTAATCCGTTAGTACATAGTTGGGGAAATATTCGTGCCATGCTTCCTCGGTTTCTTGCTTGATTGTTCTTCGCGTTTCATTTTTGTTAGTTTGACCGATTTGTCAACAAACCCGACCAAACTCATTTATACCGTTGTGTTGAGATGATTGAGCTCAAGTTTCCTGAAGCATGCACTTGACATGGCGAGCTCAATTCCAGTTCTCTAAAGACCAATAATTAAAGCCTAGCCCCAACTAATTTTCTGCATTCAAATCAAGCTCAAGCAAATCAGACTCGAGGGCCTGCGCTCTGAAACAACTATAACAATGAAATCAAGTAAAAACGGCAAATTCCAAGAACGATGGGCTCGATTGCAAATCGATGGAACGAAGCTCGAGCAATCTACTACTCAGTTCAGGTCAACTTATCTCATCTGTGCACTCATTTGAAGCTAGCACAAATGTAACTGCATTGTTCAACTCCAAGTCTGTCTCCAAATTATACAAGTTCTCCACGTTCACAAATTATTGGCCACAGCACGTGAGGGGAAGTTCTGAGCACGTTCACTAACTCGGGGTTCTAAAAATAACGACTTAGCATAGTTCTCAGTGGTCCTAAGGTTTGGAATGTTTGGCTTCCAAGTGAATGCAACATCAAGGCCGGCCCAACCTCAAGGCCCAAGAGGGCCTTGCCCTCGGGCATCCAAAAAAGTCCAATTTTTAAGGACACTCAAATATTTTTACTATTTGGGTTTGAGTATTACTCTTTTTAAGCTCAATAGAATGAAAAAAATGCCCAATAAGAGGTAATAAGTTAGTCCAACCCACCATCCCATAAGTCCAAGTGCCAAACCCATTAAATTCCCAAAATCATTTCCCCCAAATTAGAGAATAACACCTCCCAAAATTCGTTTCCCCCCAAACCCACTCCAAAAACTTGACGATCTCGTATTTTGTGTTCATATGTAATGATTAGTAGAACTTTATATCGGTTTGGCTTTCTCGTATTGTGATTGTTGCTATAAAACTTGTTAAGTATTAATTCTTTAAGGGCACATTTTTTTTATTAGGCTTTGGGCATTAAAAATCTTTGGGCCGACCCTGTGGAACGTATGACCTTATTACTTTCTCACAATTATTTGGCCAAACCTCTTGGGGTTTCCTCTATATCATTGAACTATAAGATTAGTGATAATAGTTAAATTGTTTCTGCTAAATAGTATTTTCGTTGATGTTTGTAAGGAGAATGGCATATCTAGAAATCCGTGAAAACATGGATTTTAGTTTAAGCGGAAATGAACTCCGAATAGTAAAAAAAAAAAAAAAAGGCCTAAAATGTAAGAAACTTGAGCAAGTATTCTGGTATATATACCTTCACGTAGTGCACTACATACTATCTTTCAAAATCAAACACTCCCACGAGATTCATACACTTTTTTTTTGTTTTGGTCAAGAGGAATTTCAAATTAGATTACGAGACAAAGTACCACATACGGGATACAACCAGAGTCAAGAGGTCCTTAGCCTAAACACAGAGTCAGACATTAGTCTAGAGCTTGCCTGATATTCAGACAGTCTATAAGAACAAATTTCCTCAATGAAATGGGCATGTCCATAACGAAAACGAGCTCGTCCGTTTGCTCGACTCCCATTCTTGCGAGATGGTCAGCACATTGATTTGCTGAACGATAGGTGTGCTCGATCAAAGTATTGGTCTTGGTCATGATGAAGTGGGCTTCGTTAATGAGCACACTTTGTGGATGATTGTTTGGGTTCCCTTCCTTGATCAGATTGACAGCCGTGAGAGAGTCAGATTCGATTGTCACATTCTTTAGCTTCTTTTCCAGGATGATCTTCAATCCTGTATAGATGCTCCAAATCTCTGCTTCCAGGCTTGCAGAGAAGTGTCGCATTCCGTAAAAGCCCATGATCCATTCACCCATGTGATCTCTGAACAATCCTCCAAAGCCTCCTCTCCCATTCGTATCATACCAGCAGCCATCTGTATTGAGTTTGACATTACCTGCAATTGGATTCACCCAAGAAATTAGACAAGTCTGCTGAGAGCCCATAATGAGAGGGGACTTGAATGCTTCCACAATTTCCTTGGAATAAGCCATGATATTTTTGGCACTAATAAAGCTTGGGATCTCAATGTTATCAAAGCTTTTCTTGTTCCTAACCTTCCAGATCTGCCAAAGGGCCGAAATAAACAAAATGTGCCAGGGAATATCATAGCCATTCTCAAGGGTCTTGTTGAATTTTAAGTTAAGGGAAATCCATTCTTGAAAAGGAGTCTCCAGGTTCCCTCTCATACACTTTAGTTGTAAACCATCTAAACAATATACTCGCTCCATTCCTAAGGGAATGGTCCATTACGAAAAGTCATATGCCACTTTCCGCATCAAAAAATCAAGTATTTTCATGTGTAAGTTCCCGAATTTTTCCGCACCAAATTAGATATCTCGTGTAGTACTTTAACTAGGTGCAGGAAAATTAAAAAAATTGTACGCAAAAGTACTTTACTTTTTAGTTCGGAAAAATGGCACGAGTTTTCACAATAAGACCATTGCTTAGAAGCGGGTAAAATAATTTAAAAAAGTGTTAAACATCACGTGACAACAGTAATTGGGAGACTAGGGACCATGCATGATATGCGAAAGCTATGGACAATGATATATAGTAATTTTGAACGAACTTCCAAGGAGTTATGAACCATGAAACATGAGCTAGTCCTACTTCAAGACTAGCTTATGATTGATTTCCTTTTTTCTTTTTCTTTTTTTGGCAAAGGGAAAAAAAGCACCCACTCCAGAAGTACCTCCAGAAAATATTCTCTAAATTTTCTGGTGAGTGATTATTCAGTGTTCCTGGAGCACCCAAGATGTTAAGGAATTGAAAACTTTGGGATATGGAGCGGCTTGCCGGACTAAGTTCGAGGAGTCATGTGTGTTCCGGTCCTTCCGGAACCTTTCTTCACCACACATAGGTGCTCCAAAGCATTTTGGGTGTGTTCCGCTAGGGATGGCAATTAACTCCGATCCGTCCCCACCTCCAACCTCTCCGCCCCGATCCGAGCGGGTATTTCCCGATCCGATAGGCAAATGGGGCCCGTATGGTATTTGCTTCCCCCGTCCCGTTTTAGTCTGATCCGAATCCGATTATAGATATTTATATTTTTGTATGTATATATCTAAATAAATTTCATTGTTTTGATATAATAAGAGCAATATACCAATTAATAAAACACTAATTTATGTCTTTATTTTTTTTAATTTCTATTTTTTTCAACTCTCATCAATTATCAATATCTTGTTTTTTATCAAAATACTCTAAAAAGAACAAAACTAGTCAAATTATTACGTGGAATAGGGACCTGATTTTCCCCTGACCCCGACACCTCCCCGATTTCCCCCGCTCCGACTTCGATCCAATATAGAACAGGGCGGGTTTGGGGGATGCTAAATCCGACCCGATCCGCCCCATTGCCATCCTTATGTTCCGCTAATTAAAATAAGTATTTATTTATTTTTGAATTAAAGATGATATATTGTGAAAGAATAATCTGTCTCGTAGAGCGAAAAATAAGTACTTTAAAAAATAAGAACCTTAATACAAGTGTTACAGAACTGGGCCTTAAGTACTCAAACTCATGCTCACGGTCCCCAATAAATTTTTCCTATCTATTTCTCTCCACTCATTAGAGCATGTGCACAAGTTTAGGTATATCTAGTATATTAGATAAAATAAAGAGAAAAGCCCTCAAAAAAATCCCTACACCAGCTTGGTCAAACACACAGGCAAAATGCCTTTGCTCCAATGACTCGGTACTTCTACCGAGCTACTATTCACTAGCAATCCTTTATTTTATTGTTCTCTCCCTCTCCCTCCTGATGAAGTGTGTGTCTGTGTGGGAGAGAGATGGGATAATATAATATAATATTTTATAAAGATAGAGACGATAGTAGAGAGAATTGGTGTGGGGTTAAGAGAAATTTGAGTAGGTAAAATAAAAAAGTGAACTATTTTGTAGCTAAAATACATATTCCTTGATGTACATGCTTATACTTTAAAACCTTCCTAAAAATCCAAACCGAACAAGCCCTTCGCAACTCTTAACGGAAATTTGGTGAAAATTTATTGTGACATTGAAGGTCCCTGTCCCCAAGCCTGAATTTAATATACTCTACTAATAGATTTGTTTGTTGACACATCTATTCGGCTGCCGAATTCTCTCAGCTATTTTCAAAAATAAATTACTAAAATAATTTTCCAAGTGAAAGTTATCTTTTCGCTTGCCACAATACTAATATTTTGTCAAATTTTGACGAACTCCGGAATGGTTTGTACCTTGCGCATTGGAGCGTAATTTGCAAGGAATCCTTGTGGAAACGGATTCTATGACTTTGGTGCAGCTCATTAACAAGAAAGATGTGGGTAACCATGAGTTGAGTAACATTTTATCTGATTGCAGAGAAGGTTTACCATGTGTATCGGGAGGCTAACCAAAGCGTGGATGCAACTGCCAAAGCTAATATTAGGAGTAGTGATAATAGCTAGTATTAATGTTATTCAAGTCAGTTTCGGATTCTGGTTTATCTAAGGCCCCGTTCCAGTTTGATAGAAAAAGTACTTTTTGAAAATGAAAGTAATTTTAAGTTCAAAAATCATGTGTTTACGTAAATAATTTTTCTATCAATATGGATCTTATTTGATATATTTCATTAAGATATTTTAAACGGTGCAAAAAAAATTGAAAAATTATTTTTTATTTTCATTATATTTGAGTTTGAAATTATCTTCTTTTTTTTTTGAAAAAAAAAAGTATAAAAAGAAAGCGCTAAGCCAGTTTAATCAAAAAAAAAAAAGAACAAGAACCAAAATTGTACTATTAATAAAGAAGGTAAGAGACAAACACTTTAATGTGGCAAACTGGCAATAAATAGTAGTTTTGTCGTTTTATTTGCCGAATTTGACCTAAAAACGTACGGAAAAGCCATTATTTAGCTCTCCATTATTGTAAACTTATTTTTCTTCTTCGTTTTGTGTTTTGTTCGTTTCTTTTGAATTTTGTTATATTTGTATCATATTTTTTGGATTAATCATCCGTCTCAACGAGAGCAGTCTAAAAAGTACTTCCTCCATCCGAATTTAATAGTCCCTAATTCAATTCTAACTGGATAAAAAATGAATTATATCTTTAAATTAATAATGAATTTATATCTAATATAAATCTTATTTGATAAATTTCAATTAGTTCTGTAAGATAATGTTTTCAAAATTACATAAAATTTTATAAATTACAAGATATAATCGATTGAAAAGTGTCACGAATTTTCAAAAAGGACTATTAAATCCGGACGGAGGGAGTACAAAATTATGATGGAAAGCAAAAAAAAATTCACTAGGCCTCGTTTAGTTGCCAGGAAAGAACAGAAAAGTATGGAAAAATCAATTTTTCCATAACTTTCCTAGTGTTCAGTTGGCAGGAAAATTCTCGAATTTACCAATTTAAGTTTTTCTGCAGGAATTACTTTCCTCAAAAGTGATTCTGCAAAAAACACAGAATTTTGTGTCGTGGGAAAAGGAAAATGAGTGACCACTCACAAAATTTTCCCGAAAGTTTCTTTTTCTTGACAAATGAACAACTAAACCTTAATTTTCTTGCAAAATTCTTTTGTCAAATGAACACTCATAGGAAAATAATTTTCTTTTTCTTTTACTTCACCTCACTTCACTTTTTCTGGAAACCAATTTCCCACACAACTTTCTCAACAACTAAACGGAGCCTAAAGAAGATAAAAGTGTCAAACATCTAGATGTCTTACTTGTTTAAAGTGTCATCTTATTTGAATTTTTCAAACATTAGTCTATGTTTTTTATACTTTCCCGATCTGTCTTGACAAGACGAACGATTAACTTTAAAAATTACAACGAAAACTAAACAAAAAATAAAAAAATATCTCAATAAATTTTAGACTTATAAATTTACAAGAACGTAGCCAACCATTAGGTATCATCTTTTTATTAGACTATAAAATATCATTCTATATTAAGATAGCACATAACTGGCATCTATGTACCAAAGGAAAGCAGAGATTGTGCTGTGCACCATATGGACCATTTATTTCGGTAATTAATAGTCCGGATTAAAATAAATTTTTTTCGGGATTCCCAAAAAAGTTTCTTAAAATCTGGACAATTCATAACACTTTTGAATGGTTGAGATCGCATAACACCGTGTTGTGCACTAGGTGCGCAGATATGCCCGGATGTCGGATGACAATGATGCTTTTCCCCTAATCCATAAATTAACTTCTTTGTCACCTCATTCGAGTTGATATAAATTTTATTTTGCTATACAGAAATCATCAGTTTTGTATTAAAACTGTTTGAAATTTGAATGATATATGTTGTGTTTGGTTTGGTATTTGAAAAGTTTTTTGAAAAATAGTAGGGATAATAAGTGAAGAGAGATAAAGAGAAAAATATTGAAAGTAGAAGGATTCTTTGAGAAATTTTTTCAAAAATGCTTTTTGAGAAGGGGAGAGAACACAGCATTTGAGATTCAAATACTTCATATTGAATAAAGGTGGAAGAGATCCACTAGTTATGACGTGACAAATTTTAAAAATGACCTTGTAAAGGATATATATACACAAAATTTAAAATTTGTCTTTTAATGGTCCAAATAAATTATACACAAATAATCTTCATAAACAAACTAAAAGAAATATTTTGAAGTGCCATAATATGGAAGTGGCCTGGGGGGAAAAAATTAGAACCTTCACTGGCGTCGTCATCAGATTATTTTCCTGTGGTTCCAAAAATAATTCAAAAAGAGATAATTTTTGGGGTCTTATTTATTTATTTATTTTTGTCTCTTGTAAACTTTTTTTCAATTTCGATCTATATTTTTATAAATCTACTTGTATGTTTAATTTCAGATATTTTGACCGGAAGATAAAAAAAAGTTCACTAACCATAAAGAATGCTCTTAAAACTTACCCCCACATGTACTTGGGTGTTGACTCCCTTTACTGGGAAATATTTTTTGGAATCTTTGGGATTTATCCAATTATTAGCTTCAAGATTTTAGGATTAATTAAAGTGAACGTAAATTGACCTGAACATATATAAAAACAAAAAATTAATACATCTATTGAGGGTGGGTTTTTCTTAAAAAATTTGCCTATCGATAAGTTGTGTCCACTAAATGGACTTTTAATTGATGCATGTGAGAAGAATAACTCGTCTAGAGATCCGTGTTTTCGTAAAATTTAGCCTATTTATTCTATTTAGACAACATGGGAAACCCAGCCTTAAAACTAGTTTTCAGCCCTGGACAAATATAAAAACAAAAAAATCAATACATACATTTAGGGTGGGTTTTTCCTTGGAAAAATTGTGTATAGACAAGTTATTTTCGTTAAATGAACTTTTAAATAATATACGTGAGAATAATAACCGGTCTAGAGATATGTGTTTTTGTAAACTTTACCTTGTTTATTTCGTTTAGACAACAAGGGAACCCAGCCTTAAAAGCTAGTAGTAGTTTTCAGTGCTAAGATGAAAATTTTTCAGTGCCGAGCGGATGCCACGTGGTGCCAGCTCGGGCATCCGAGCCGTCTATTACGTGTTTGAATGGCTCAGATTTGGAAAGAGAAAAAGAAGAGATAAAATGTTGGGGTGAAAGGAGAGGGAGAGTTTCAATCCGAGCCATCTAAAAGTGTATCGAACGACTCGGATGAGCCAAACGAAAACCACGTAGGATATACCTGTTCGTCACTAAAAAATCACTCCCTCTCCCCACCTTATTTAAAACCATTCCTAACTTTCTCCCTCTATAAATGCTCACCCATCAACCCATAACTTCACACTTCTCTCTCTCTCTCTCTCTCTAAAAGTTCCTACATCTGTCTTGCATGCAATTTTCTCCCCCTATCTCCCCTGTTTTCGGCTCTGTTTTTCTTCAATTTTCTCTTCATCTTCAAGAGCTGTCCTCACAATGGCTGGTGTTGAAGCCAAAATCATGCAAAACCCACCTCCCCAAAAGTCACCCAAATCTCCATTGGCAGCCCAAATTTGCCTGAGACTTTTGGGAGCCGCGGCTTCATTATCTGCTGCATTGGTTATGGTCACCAGTAAGCAAACTGTCTTTTTGTATGGCGCCCAGATTGACGCCCAATATACCTACTCCTCTGCTTTCACGTAAGATATCAATTTGTTAACTCTATCTATACATGCATACATACATACATTTCGGACCGATTTTCGATAAGAACGTTCATATCTTTTATAACATTCGACATCGAGTGACTGAAGAACCAAGTTTCCGTGCTGAAAATTTTCAAGTACTTGTTTTCAGTTTAAGCTACATACGAGGGCATCTTCAGCTCGCTCTCTGTATCTCCATTTTTCTTATATATATTTTGGAGAAGAAATCATCTTCAATCCATTATCCACCTCGATTTTTCCTCCACTGGAGAGAAGCGGATTTGGTACTCCAACTAATGATTGTAAAACATGCAATTTTGGAGGATCTCATTTGTTTACTCCGTACATGCGAGAGTAAGAATTGATAGCAGTAACTTAGTGCGAGAATTAAGAGCGTTCGGCAGCGCAGGGCAGTAACTACTTCCGGCTCTGCCACTGTGACATCGCATTCGGTGGTCACCATATGCATAGATGTGTCATTGTCAGTGAGTCTGTCACCGTTAGCTCAAGATTTCCTACTCCATTCGCCAAAAAAGTAGTAGTTGGATGCTTTTACTATCCCAGTCCTATAGAAAAATTCTATATATCTTTTAATTAGTGTTTATTTAAGAGCAATACAAATCTTTTTTTTCAATCCTAAACCATATGAATTTTATTTAATAGATTTTAATTAATTCTATTAAACAAAGATTTGAAATTCATAGAAAACATTATGAATTGCAAGATATATGCAATTTAAAAATGTCACGCAATCCCGAAAGTGTCTAACATTAGGGGACAGAGGGGTACATATATTTTCTTTTTTGGTTGACGACAGGAATGTCCGGATCCGCTTACACGCACCTTGACTAATCTCATTTCTAGTTGGTTAAAGGCAAGTAGGCATCCATGCCGGGACTAGGGGATTCAAAAAAATTGCTCTGACCTCAAGAATCGAAACCTGATCAATTGTGTGAGAAGCAAACTCATCGACTAACATATCTAATCTAATTTGCAGGTTCTTTGCTATTGCAAATCTAGTTGCGTGTGTCTTCTCTGTGGTTTCTTTGTTTGCTGCTGGAATCCTTGCTCGCAATTGCAAAGGCTCAAACAAGTACTTCTTCATGTTCCTCCATGATCTGGTAATTAACATTCTTGAATTTTTTTTTAAACTTTTAATTTAGCTTTTGTAGGGTTTGTCAACCATTTTATTGTTAACATAATATTAGGAAATATTATGTTGCCTTATTTTCTAAGCTTTATTATTCTATTTATAGTTTAGGCAGATTATTATTTGTGTTTTCTAATTAGTCTGGATTTCCTTATTATGCGTATTTCCTTGTTATGCATCTTGTAGCCTATATAAAGACATGCTAAGTTATGGTTTGAATACAATCAATAATATATCTTTCTCTTTTCTTCACATTATGCACAACATTTTGAGATTCTGGAGATTCCAATAGAAGCTAAAAACAATTTAAAACATGATTTTAGAGAAGTCGGGCTTGAGATGCTTTCTGACGAGATTTTAGATCACAAGCGATTTAAATTTTGATTTTCGTATTTTTTGCAATATATACGACTAGCTTTTGTTGCAGCTTAATCATAATTAATATCATAACTATAGCAACTAGATCATTTGGTTCTATTATTCAAAATTATTTATTTAAAGCAGATTGAAATTACAATTTAATTCAAAATCCGTTTCGACAGCCGTCGCAAACACCCTGTAAATCTCCCACACCACACACATACATATATAGAAATAGACATAGGTAGTACATTGCGTACGTATTTAGGATTTTGGAATTGTATTTTTGACAGGCTGTGACGACATTGCTCATGGCTGCGTGTGCGGCCGCAACAGCAATAGGGTTCGTGGGCAAATTTGGAAACAGCCATGTTGGATGGATGGCAATTTGTAACGATTTCGGTAGGTTCTGTGACAGGATCATCGTTGCCGTGACTCTTTCCTACTTGGCCTTCCTCGTGGATCTGCTTCTCACTGTCATCTCGGCAAACAAATCAAGAGGAATCCATGTTTGATGAAGTGCGCGTTTTGACCGGCCGGCAGATGAAGGATCGAGGCGGTACATTAGTATATACAAAAATGTTACGTACGGACGCAGATGAGCACGAGCGGATCCAAATACAAATGTGTTTGGAATTATCCAATCAATGGGTGTGGACTTCACATTTACCATATGGGTCCCATGTGCATGACTGTTGTGGCAGAATTGTGCCATAATGCACATCTGTTGTATTGTATAGTTTGCGTTGCTCTAATGTATATCGTCGGCTACAAATTTTATATTACATGCCTGCAGAAATAAATAAAATGTATCTCAAACATTACGTGGGTTAATTTTTAACCTTGTCTTTATATTTATTGAATAAAGTATCTCAAGTGGTCCTCAATGAGGTCATATGTTTCATTTTCACGGAGGTTAAATATTCCAACCTTGGGGGGCCATTCACCATTGTGAGCATTTCACGGAGGCCAAACATTCCAACCTTGGGGCCATTGTGAGTTATGTTCTGTCGTTAGAATTAGTCAAGGTGCGTGCAAGTTGGCCCGAACATCCGATTTAAAAAAAAATATTAGAAAATAAAGTATCTCAAACATTACTTGGAGTAATTTTTAACGGTTTTTTTTACCTTTTTAGTTCCCAAAGTGTTAGCGCGCTGTCAATTTCATCTCTAATGTACACATTTAACCAATTTCGTCTCCAACATTTAAAATGTGTGTCGAAATGGTCTCTAATCCTAACGCCGTTTAATCTTTCCGTCCATACGAGGGGCTTTCTAATTGGCATTTCATCTATCTTCATCATCTTCAAATCCCCAAACATTCATCTTAATACTTTGGGGACGTAAAAAAGCCATAGTCCTGTTATCTTGTTCTTCTTGGTGTCTTACCAACTAGTAGTAGCAAAAATGGCAAGGAAGGGTTGCAAAGATCTTCCAGACAAGTGCTGAGAACTCATATTCAACAAATTACATCAACTTTCACCACTCTCTTGTCGAATCCCCATCCCTCCCCTGCAAGTGATTCCTCTCCATCACCAACACCCACCGAACCCACCTCACCATCGTCGATCCAAGGGTATTTCTCATCTTCATACTCTTCAATCGCTTTCCTAACCCCAATTTCATCCATGTCAGCCGCTTTCCGAACGATGTAAAAACCCGACAGAGTTAACATCGAGATCCCAATCCCGAATTTAAACCTCGAACCCCTCGATTTACAACGCATGACCATCGACATCGCAACCTCCAATTTAAACCTCAAATCCCTCAGTTTCTCGAGACCCAAACTTCATTTGGAGAGATATCTCCTATCCTGTTTATGGTATCGTGGGGCAGGAGGTTTTGACATATAGTGGGATCGAGGTGTTGTCATCGAATTGCGTCTATTAGAAAGAAATCCTTGTTCGCGACTATTCCTTGGTTATTTCGTATGGAATTGCATTTGTGATGCGCAATAGCTCCAATTTGAGTTCATTGTTAGTTGATCGAATTGAATTTGGTCTATTTGATGATTCAAGTTGTTGTGCAAGAAAGTTTGATATCTGTGATTCGGTCGTTCCGGATGGGATGAATTTCTCCATTTGCTTGTTAAAGCTGGTATTCCTTTAAAGAGGTTCACTCTTGCTCGGTCTCCAAGCCCGAGCTTCACCTTCTCTGGAATTTCATCACTACTTAAACAAATACCGGTCCCCGTACGAAGGTTTGGGGTCTGAAGAAGATGAGGATATGTGAAATATCAAAAAAGCCCCCCGTATGGACCGGAAAGACTAAACCGGATGGGGCCAGGGACCATTTCGACATACATTTTAAATATTGGGGATGAAATTAGTTAAATGTTTACATTGGTGATAAAATTGACAACTCGCTAATATTTTGGAGCCAAAAAGGTAAAAAAGCCTTTGTATTTTTATTTCAAAAAATATTGTGCCAATCAGGGACGGATCTACACGGAGGCACATGTCTCCATTCAAATGTGTGTCCCCGTTTGAAATTAAAACATGTATGTATAAATTAGCATAATTGTGAAAGTGTGTTAATATATAAACATATACACTTGTATATATTCCGAAAATACACATATAGAATTAGTTTTATGCCTGAATTTCTTCATATGGTGCATTTATACTTGTTAATTTACGAGCTTTTTGTCTATTTGGAGCTATTCTTTCTTGATTCTCTTTATTTTTAACCATCTGGGAGAAATGTTTAAAATAAAGGCATTAACAAAACTAGCTCGATCATTCTAAATTTTTTTGATGTTCATTTAAAACATACTTTAAAAATTTTGCTTGAGCTTTTGTGCTCATTTTTAACTAATTTAACTTAAAAAACGCGTTAAACTTTTGTAATTAGTAATGCATGTTTTAATTTTGTACGATCTGACTATGATTGATTAAAAAAATAAATTTTCGCTATTATAATTAACAGGTGCCCCATTAGAGTATATTTCTTAATCCGTCCGTGGTATCAATCATAGAATTGTGGACCGAATGGGCTTTTATTTTTTAGCCAGTGGGGCAGAGATAATTGTCACATGAATTCATTAAATGAGCGTTTCAATTAAAAGGTTGAAGATGAGATTAGGCGTAACGGTACACTATTAAACGCACAGCAATCAATTAATTCGGTGACAAGGGTACGTGGGGGAGAGCTATTCTATCGTAGTAGCATGCACGTAGCAGCTGGCAGGGGACAAAGTCCACGTACCAAAATATGTGTGTGTGTTGTGAGAGAGAGAGAAGCCATAGAAAATCTCCAAATTATTTGTTTTTTTTATATCTCGGGTATTCGGGTTAGCTAATGCGCACCTTCAACCAAGTAACCAACCTTGGGGATCAATCACATCGTTCACTTATGAGGGTTTCAATTGAAGTTAGAACAAAACTCTGTAAGAACTACCCCAATGGATTAACCTTGTGGTTTAGGCAATCAGGCCTGATGCCTAAGCCGTTGTTGCATCCTAAAGTTTTAGGTGCTATCGATTTATGTAGGACCAGTTTATACGAGGGATTTAGCTTCGTTGAAAATGGTCCTCCAACCATCAATTGAATTGCACATAAACTAGTTCGAACATGTAAGCAAGTTAGCGGAAAAAGTGCCTTGTAGTTCAAGCAAGATTTGGTATGTATGCATCCCTTATTCATTTTGGGAAATGATAATGCCAAAATCGTTTTTGTTGGTGCCAAAACTCTAGAGCACAAAAGACTTGTACCATTTGCAATGTATGAGACTTTTATGCACTAGAGTTTTGGCATCAATAGAAACAGTTTTGGCATTGTCATTTCCCTTGATTTTATGAGATGAAATTCTTGGCTGTAACCGGGAAAAGTTTGGTAGAGATGTTGCATGACACTAATTTTTTTTTTTTTTTTGCCAAAACGATAACAGATGATATTATAAATCCAAGAAACAATACTTCAAGAGGAAACTCTATCTCTAAATAAGGGATAAAAAAACCAAATAGGAGGGGATTCAGTTCAAAGACTATATCCAACTCTAACTAAACTTATCGCTCTAAACAGCCGAATCATTACAGAAAACAACAAAAAACACTCACACAGGGGTGATAGAAGCCCCACAAATTAGGAGAAATCCCACACAAGGGACACCAAAGCAGAGAACAAAAAAATAGAGAAAAGCCAGTAACAAAACCGGACAGAGTCCGCCATACTGGAGCAAACTTTATCCAACAACTTAGTTCTCCTACTCTGGCGGGGGAGGATGCCTCCGGCGATCACAATTTGCAAGGCAATACCTTCAAAAGATGTCGGACTACACGGCGGAAGAGGTGGAGACCGTGGAGGAGGGGTAGCGAATAGTGGTTTGGGGAGGAGGAGGATGGGGGTGAAGGGGAAATGAGAGAAAACCTCCGAAATCTAAGATCGGGAGATGAAAAAACCCCACGAGGAGAGGAAATCCCTCCCCTCCCGTCACGGTGTCACCCATTGGGGTGTAAAACCCTAGGGGGAGGGGAAAGAGGAGATTCGGGGCGACAACTTCTTTAGGATTAGAGGGAGAGAGGGGTGATGTTTGTTACTTCTCATGGCGCATGACACAATTTAATTGTATGAAAAGATTCAAATAAAACACCCCTCTTCCATCTTCCAACCTTTACTATTTTCAAAAGCCACCACGTGGTTAGCTAAAACTGTTGGGAAACCGAATCCCCAAGACCCAGTAATGACGCGTACAGATTAGACAACAAAAATAAAAACCCTACAAGGCGGAATTAGGGTTTTACTACAACTCCCTGCGACACGAACGCTGGTTGAACTTGTTATAGCACGTCTTGCTATAAACCACGATTACTGCTCGATCGTACCTTACGATCTTCTATCGTATTCCCTGCACGTCTAGAACACGAACTGAGTGTGGACTCTTTCGCGATCTGTTTGCTCTCTCTAGGTCTGCCTCTATTTCGTGAATAATAGAAAAACGTCCATCTGACCTAGAGAGCATAACGTATATATATAGGGCTACGATAGGGACCTAAGGAGTAATAAGTCAGGGCTCCCAGTGTAAATAAGAAAACCTAATCCCACCAGGATTCTACTTCTTATTTCACTAATTATAATTCACCCCACTACAGAATTATAATTGCACTCCCGTCCTTATCTCAATTATATTACGAGCTCCATGATATTAAATACTTATTAATCTCCCCACGTTAAGATTACAGATACCCGTTGATTAAAATAAATTACTAACAAAAACATCTACCCTTTTGCTAAAATTGAAAAATCTATTAGTACCTTACTTGAAATGAAATTCAACGAATTGGACGGAATCAATAGATAAATTTGACAATATCCTTTTCCATCCAAATGTCCCTCTAGTAACCCTTGATCGCGATGCAGCCAAATTGTATTTAGATCGAAGTCAAATTGTATTTTGTGGTCTAAACTTAGAACTCGTGGGCGCACACGTACACGGAAGAATTTAGAGATTTTTTGATTTCTCAGACAGCCTGGAAAGCCCAAAGTCAAGTTTTGAACATGTACTGCCATCTACGTATAATTTACAAAATCAAGCTTGTATTAACGTTTTTTAGCTACAATTATTAAGGCTCCGTTTGTTTCGATGTAAAATATTTTTTCAGAAAACAAACCTCAAACTTTTATTTTGCGGTGTTTGGTTGACACTTGAAAATATTTTCAGAAATCAACAAAATCGTCTGGGGGGGGGGGGTGCAGACGGTGGAGAAATATGAGAATATTGGAATTGAATGTGGGTTAAGACTGACGATCGAAAAAACTGAGCGGTGAAAATTGCAATAGAAGGCGGCGGATTTATTTCGGAAAATAACTTACGGAAGATTTAAGGATAAATCATTTTCATTCAATTGATGGAAACTATTTTACATGTAAAATGTTTTCCTAATTTTTTATACAACCAAACACCGAAAAATAGGTAAATATTTTACCGGAAAATATTTTACGCCCAAACAAACGGAGCCTAAAACCGTCCGACTAGCACTTCGCCTCCATAAGAAAGCATCCACGATGTCTACTTATTCAATGGTTGATTACGTGGTGCTCTGAGACACTCTAACAACACAAATTTCATGAGGCCTATAACTAAGTATATGAATCATACATAAATACTACTATGTGGTATTGGATTAATGATATATGTCTGGAGAACCACGTTAATGCGCTAAGAAACTACTAAATAATTACTCACCTACATGGCCACATTACGTACCACTAGATAAATTCATTGATGAGCATAATGCTTCTATTTAATGTATTAAAAACTGGACCAGATAGGCCTGTTCGACTGATTGAAGCATTGACAAGCATTGACTCATCTACGTTCCAGTCCAGTCAACCATCCAAAATCATTTCATGCTTATAACAGCTCTATTTTGTAAATATCAAGAAAAAAAAAGTCCAATAGTTAAACCATCGAGACGGTCAAAGCAGTAATCATTCTACAACCACAAACACTTACACAAATATTTATACAAATCTACTCACATTCGTATTGGAACCCATACCCTACACCTCCAGTGTATGTGAAACCCACCAAAAAGTGTGAGTTTATATGTAAAGTGTTTGTAGTTATATTTGGTCAAAGCAGTACTAATTAAGCATTGGTGATTTATACCACAACTGCAAAACACTGGCAATTAGAAATGCGATGACATATTAAAATCATCAACACAAACAATAAAATATAGTACATGGTTAGAGTTTAAAAAAAAAAAAAAATGGCATGTGAGATTGATGAGAGGCTTGTCATTCGTTGTCCTAAATTAGCTATCTACAAACTGTTTGGTTTAAGGGATTTGGTGAGAAATGGAGGAAGAGGGAACCCCTCA
>BPLS01000135.1:298724-331141 GCA_019656275.1 Rhododendron kiyosumense
AACAAATTGATGGCGTTTTTGTAATATATTTGTAAAAGTGTGAATGCTTTCTTAAGAAAGTTGGAGAGCATATATCAACCCTTAGATCAAACAAATGTGAGCCGTTCCAATAACTTGTTCCCACACCCTTATGTTTTATAATAGAGATAGTTATGGGTAATGTAGTCTTTTTAGCCTAAGTCTCATGGGATGGTATTGCACGGACACGTGAGTTATCAATAAAAAAAAAGTATTGTTGCCTAACTTGCCTGTTTATTTTGGCACAGGACATGTGCTAAGAAATTGGATAATACATTGGTCCCGTAACTCTTCAAAATGGTCTTCGCTCCTAGTCACGTAACCCTTCAAAATGGTCTTCGCTTCTATTCTCAATTCTCGGATTGCACTCTTAGTTCTTGCACTCACGAATTCTAATTATTTGCAAGATTTTTAAAAGAAATTTTCACACTTGCGATCCCGCCCCGATTAGGATAACACCAATCAGCCAAAAATCTGAAACTTACACTTTTGTCCTTTGCAAATAATGAAGGCATCTCCAGCCCATTCCATTGGCCCAATAAGTTAACGGCCCCTTGGCCCACTCCACTATTACAAACGAAAAATCCCATGGTGCACAGCGCCTACTCTTGAGTCTCGTATAAATAATCAAAACTGCCGTAAAAAAAAAAAAAATCAAAACTCTTATTTAATTTTAAAAACTTCTTTTTGAGTGGTCGAGCAAAAATTTAGCTTAATCGAATAATTACAACTACTTAATTTAATGTATCAATTTTTCATTCAGAATACAAGATTGTGGAATTGGTCAAGGATATCTTCTCTCTAAAAGATCAAGAGCAGGGATTCGTTTGAGATCTTTGACGTTCATCCATCCATAGGCAATCTCTCCTTCCATTTTGATACATAGCTGGTCGTATTTTAAATGAAAAATTGATAAGTTGGATCAAGCACTTTCTTCTATCCGATCCAATTGATCTGATTTCCTATGTGGTCAATCTAAAAAATATTTTAAAATTAATGAACGACTTGGATCTATTTTGCAAAGAGAGAAACTTATTTCCAGAACAGCTACAAATAACCTATTTACAGAGCCGTGCAATCTTAGCCGTCCGTTTCGATAATGGATGGTCCAGATTTAAATAAAAAAAAACTATTCGCGCGAATAATTTTTTTTTAAAATTTGAACCATCGAAAATATTTTTTGACGGCTGAGATTGAGTTTCGTAAACAATTTGATTTACAACTACTATAAACAAGATTTTCTCTCGTGCAAGACCCGAGAGTAAGTCAGCGTGCCCATCTGTGCACCATCGGTGCACATGTCGGTCGGTTCCCGGATTTCATTACAAACAACAAAGCAAAACCAAGGGAAATTTCCGGCAACCGAAGAACATTCTTCGGATCCCAAACAAAGAAAATTCAAACGCTGATACTAAAAAATAAAAACGCTAATAAAAAACCGAGTTCAGAGGATTGGTGGCTGGTGGGTCAAACCCAATCCTCTCTCTCTCTCCCTCCTCCCCGCCCCCCTCGCTCTCTCATCACAGGTCGCGGATCCAAATTTCGCTTCAGATCTGCTCCTCCTTCGAGCTCAATTCGATCGCAAAACTTGCTACAAGAATGATTACGATTCCGTATTTGACCGCGTTGACCACCTACTTCAGCTACGGCCTCCTCTTCGCCTTCGGCCAGCTGCGCGACTTCTTCCGCAAAATCATCGATTGGTGGAAGGCCAGCAACCTTCAGGTCCCCCGTCATTTCCCTCTACGTACGGTTATTGTGTTCGTGTTTTCGGTTTAACAGGGAAGGATGTGTTTTTGTTTTTCCTTAGGGTTACGCGCCGATCTGCTTGGGGCTCGAGGATTTCTACACGAGGCGGCTGTACCTCCGTATTCAGGTAAATTTGACCACTCCCTCTGTCTTGCTTGTGCACCGCGAAAAGTCTCTGCAGTTTTCTGTTCAGAATGTAAAGTACGTACGCGCGTAGTTGTTTGATTTCCTGATCCGAAAATTGCACCTCTTTCCGGATTATGCAAAAATCTTATTTCCAAAAAAGTTAGATTGATTCGTCATTTGTGTTTTTCGTCTTTAGTGATTTTTTAACATTTTTTATTTTACTTTTTATATAGCGTACCTCTGTTAAGAAAATTCGGTAAAATGTTAAAAATAAAATTTGACTAAAGACGAAAAAATACAGAAACCTGTAAAGCATTTTTATCTCAAAAATTTATTTCAAAACTGACAACCAAACAAAGGCAATATTTTTTTAAATGTCTCAGCTGAATTTATCTGTGGTTGTTTACGATTTGATCAAGTTCTGCTAGGCTTTATGGATTGTGATTAGTAGGAAATCTGAGTTGCCTATATGTTAGCTTTAAGTAATGTGTTTTGTGATTGGACAAATGGAATTAGATTTTGAAACGGGCAATTAATAAGTTCATGAGAATTGCTTGTTACCAAGCGTACGTGTAAAAAACTTTTTATTGATGTACATGTACCTTTAAATGTTGGGACAAAGCTTTGATCGCTACCTCACCTACATATTTGATCTAGCTAAATTTGACTTCAGTGATACAACTTTTTCGTAATGTACCGTAAGTAAAAAATTTGAAGCCCTTGAGATTACCCCTAGGGCTTAGGCCCGGTAATTACCTGGTACATGTGGGACGAGGGGCTGCATGTACTTGAGGGATTAGTCGAGGCAAAATGTTCTAAGAAAGGGAGAGAAAAGTCCCACTTCAAGGGATTGGCTCAAATTAAGGAGAACAGGGCCTTTGTACTTCACAATAGAAGACTTTGATTAATATTCAACTCCCCTTGAATTGATATACATATGTTATATTTACACACAACGAAGGACAATATTCCACTAACTCACTACCCTGTAAAGTAGGACCACTAACCTATCCCACTAACCATATCTCCTAACATTTAATGAAAATAAACAAAAATAATTTTAATAAAATAGATACGTAACATTCAACTTAGCTGTGGGCTTCAGATTTTGTACCGCGTTGAACAAATATCAAATTTTTTTGGAGCTTTAGCTCCCATTTGCTCAATGCGTTGTGTAAAAGCTTTATTTTGGGTTTCACAATATGCTGTTAATCCCTATGCAGGATTGTTTTGGAAGACCAATATCAAGTGCTCCTGATGCTTGGATCGATGTGGTTGAGCGTGTCTCAAACGACAACAATAAGACCTTGAAGTGAGTGTTAGGGTATTTGGTAGATTTTCACAGTTTCAGCATCACATTTGGTTGAACTTTTTTCATATGCTTGTTTTCCTTCTACTACTGAATCTTGTCCTGTTTCCATTTTCTGTGCAAATGGCTTTGGCCTTCTAATAATAAATGGCATCACAGATTGCATGGGCCACTAGTGAATTGTAAAGCAAGGTTTCCAAGCTAATGGCTGGATTTCAAACTCGTTTGGTTGAATCATTGCAGGAGAACCACAAAGATAAGTAAGTGCCTAAATTTGGGATCGTACAACTACCTCGGGTTTGCTGCAGCAGATGAATACTGTACCCCACGTGCTATTGAAACATTGAAGAGGTTTTCACCAAGCACATGTAGTGCTCGTGTTGACGGAGGTATGCATACAATCTTGCATGATACTCAATATATGAATTTGGTCTCCTCTTATGCAATTATGCAACCAGGCACCACAATACTACATACTGAACTGGAGGAGAATGTGGCAAAATTTGTCGGGAAGCCAGCAGCTATAGTCTTTGGCATGGGCTACGTGACAAACTCTGCCGTCCTTCCCGTCTTGATGGGAAAGGTATGGACAGTCGCTTCCACAAGGGCCATTTGTCATTGATGATCACGTATAACTTGTATCATTGGTTTTGATTTCGTATTAATATGTGTAACTGATTATAGTCATGTTCAGGGAGGATTGATAATCAGTGACTCTTTGAACCACAACTCTATTGTGAATGGTGCACGTGGATCAGGAGCTACCATTCGAGTTTTCCAACACAACAGTAAGTTTGTGTAGGGTGATGTGTTCTTGAGAGATTACATCTATGCAAGCCACATTAGATTTCTGATGTTTATTATGATATCGGTATTATTTTTACCTTGTAGCTCCTTCTCACCTGGAGAAAGTTTTGAGAGAACAAATTTCTGAGGGACAACCTAGGACACATAGACCATGGAAGAAGATTTTTGTTATTGTGGAGGGGATATACAGCATGGAAGGTGAACTCTGCAAACTTCCAGAGATCGTTGCGATATGCAAGAAATACAAGGTGGAATATTGACTCATTCATACTTTTACTTGATTGGAGCTCAATTTGACCCGTATGGTCTTAAAACCAGTTTTGGGTGTAATGTGTGACTCTAATAACTTTGTTATCAATATATTTCTTCTCCTTTTTTGTTATGATTTCTATTTTTTATTTTACTTTCTGGTAGTTTTTGCTAGCTGACGATATATATGCATAACCTATTTCGTTTTTCTTTCTCCCATCCTATGTGCTGATTTTGAGTAGAAAATATTTCTTTGTCTGCATCTTTATTTTATGATATTCCTATGGTTCTTACTTTTGCTTGTTCTCCCATTCATCCCGCCAAATGACTTTTGAGAGTTTTATTAGTAAATTCGTTTTCAACAGAATTAAGAACATGTGATATGATGTATATTTCCCGTTCATAATCATGAGCATGAACTTGTTACAGGCATATGTTTATTTGGACGAGGCTCATAGCATTGGAGCTGTTGGGAAATCAGGAAGGGGAGTCTGTGAGCTTTTAGGAGTGGATACCGCTGATGTGGATATAATGATGGGAACTTTCACCAAGTCATTTGGGTCTTGTGGTGGCTATATAGCTGGATCCAAGGTTTGATTCATATGGCACCCTTTCTGAGGTCTACTTACAGATTTTTTTTGTGAATGCGATGTACTTATTTCTAACAGCATCTGGAAACACTTGTTATTGCCCCTTTTTTTTTTTTTTTTTGTTTTGTTTTGTGCTTAACGCACTTGTTATTGCCTGTTACCAATTTTCTTTTTGGGACCTACAATTTTCTTTTGTGGGATTTAAAGGTAGTAATATGACTGCTAATTGTGAGCTGGGGCCTTGGGGGGGGGGGGGGGGAAGAGTGGCGTTTGGAGGTTGTCACACCCATAGTTGGAAAGCTGCTTACTTAACTGAATTTAGAGATCTTGTTGCTTGTGATTCTAAGTATTATAGACAGGAAGATCCTTAATAATCTGTTTGTAGACATTTTTTTAAATGGTACATTATATGAGTGCGAATGAGAAGCTATTGTGAGAAGTAGAA
This sequence comes from Rhododendron kiyosumense, assembly GCA_019656275.1. NCBI lineage: Eukaryota > Viridiplantae > Streptophyta > Magnoliopsida > Ericales > Ericaceae > Rhododendron > Rhododendron kiyosumense. Next base: position 304,018 of record BPLS01000135.1, read on the forward strand.
CTAAACTCATATTGAGAATCAAGGAAGAAAAATACCTATTATTTTGAGCAGGAAGGCTTATAGTTTTTGAAGCGGCAGTTTTTTTTTTTGGAAATTGATACACCTTCCCAACTTTCTTTTGGATTTAACATGTTGAAGTTCTGCCAAAAGATCCACATTTATTGATACTTGGTTCCAGGCCTCTAGGGTCAACCGTTGATTTCTATAAATCTTCTTGACTTGCCAGAGTTGTGTGTATTTTAATCCTAAATTTGGCTGCCTCATACACAAATGGGTCAAATGACAGCTTGCATTAGCCTTTGTATGACCTTGCAGGTTTATAATTGGTTAAGGATAAATTCTTTTACCTTTTAATTGTCATATATTCAAAGCCTTTGGCTTCATTCCAAAGTACACTTTTTTTCTTGCATTCAACATTTATCCTGATTCTATGATACCAGGGTGATGCGGGTGATAGCTGCGCCTCACCATTCATTGAATCATGATCATCCAATGTTCCATTTTACCTCCTGTACATTTTTGTTTAACAGCCGTTTTCTGTGTTTCTTCAGACTTATTGTGCTACAAATATTTGTCTTTCAATTTTAGTTTTTGATGTTTCAGGAACTTATTCAATTTTTGAAGCATGCTTGTCCTGCTCATCTTTATGCGACATCAATATCACCTCCAGCTGCACAACAAATTATTTCTTCAATAAAGGTTATTCTTGGGGAGGATGGTTCTAGCAGAGGTGCAAACACTTATGTCCCCATCCACTGCATAACTTTTACAATGCATCCAGTACAGCATATAAATTGATTGGGCAACTTTGTGTGTGTGTGTGTGTGTCAATAGGGGCTCAAAAACTTGCACGGATCCGGGAGAACAGCAACTTTTTTAGGTCAGAACTGCAGAAGATGGGTTTTGAGGTTCTAGGTGATAACGATTCTCCTGTAATGCCTATCATGCTCTACAATCCAGCAAAAATTCCTGCTTTTTCGAGGGAGTGTCTGAGACAGAATGTGAGTTAATGTTGAAACAGTCCTTGTGTACCATTTCTGCTTAATTTTATGAGGGTTTAACAGCCCCTTTGGATGAAGAGGTTTGGGGATAAAAGAAACGAAATGAGAATCCAATTTTGTTTCTCACCATTCCTCAACTAAAATTTGTGAGATTTGGTGTGAGCCCATAGTCCATTCCTTTCTCACCATTCAAAGGGGCTTTGACAGTGCATCTGGTACAGCAGAATTCATGTTTCTTCTGTTGCCAAGGCAAAGAGTGGCTTTTACAGAAGCAAATGCACACCTTTAAATGCTTTAGATGATTGTGCGTTGCTCTTGCAAAAGCCATTTTCTTGGTGACACAGCTGGCCAGGTTTCGAATTATTCTGGTTGGCACTTACTTTTTATGCGTAAGACATAATTTTTCCCTCAATGAGTATGATTCTCATTGGAGAATGTGGATGCAGCTTGCTGTCGTGACGGTTGCATTTCCAGCTACCCCTCTACTTCTGGCTAGGGCACGTATTTGCATTTCTGCTTCTCACACCAGGGAAGACCTGCTCAAAGGCTTGGAGGTGATTATCTGTCCATGGATTATCATCTGATTAGTCCCTATTTTCTGACTATTTTCTTTTGCATTAAATCCAACACTTGTCCCCAGCCCCCATAAGTGTCCCTCTCTCAGTTAAACCTTAGGTAAGTAGGAAACAATGAGATTGAGAGTGTAATCTGAACCTATCTTGGAAGTGTGCATTAGGAACAACATTAACACTCTATTTGTTGTGGTGAAAAACGATTTGCAGAAAATAACTTTTGTATTTGTGACGTAAAACAGAAGTTGATTTTAACACTCTATTTGTTAAAATAGAGTGTTGTGAAAATGTATTTTGTCGTTGCCCGAAAAATGAGTTGATTTTACAGAAATTGTTTTTCACGTCAACTCTCGTACCACACCCCCACCACTACCACTCCCCTGCAGCTAACACCCATGGCCGACACCCAACACCCACTACAGTGCCACCAGCCTGCCACACACCAGCGTCACTACCCTACTAGCACCAGCATTTTCAAGGTTGTAACCAAACACAAGAAGCTGTTTCCATTCAGAAAATGTTTTCTGGGGGCAACATGATCTACCAAAACAAATTAAGCACTTGCGCTTATTTATTCTTCTAGAGCTTTGAATGTTCTTTGCATGGTAGGGCTTTTTTTTTAATCACAAAATCTAGCATTACTTTGAGACACATTTATTTGTTGGCTCCAGTTTTATCTATAATCATACTATCTACTCACCTTACTTTTAGACGATACTGCCCCTGAAGGTGCAAGGAGGGTGTTTTTTTGTAAGTTCAGGACCGAACAATTGGTTTTTCTGCACGTAGCTTATTCTTTGCGCGGAATGTTCCTCTTACTAGGTTATAAGCAGAGTTGGGGACCTTGTGGGCATAAAATATTTCCCAGCTGAACCAACGAAACAGCAACTGGAGGAACGTAGAGTCAAGTTGGAGTAAAGAGGATATGAGATGATGATTGAAGAAGTTTTCTCAAGTCTCTGGAAAGAGCTTTGTGAGTTCATTTTGCCTTAGTCATTGTATTTCCTGGGCCTGGTACTCTATAGATGTGACCAGTTGGATTTTGTCGACTCTATGTACAAATGCAGCTGTAATTTCCCTTCCGTGTGATTGCGCTTGTCAAATATTTATTTCCGTTCAGGGTTTTTTTTTTGGTATCGTTTTTGCAAGTTTACAATCAATGTCATTTATAACGGTTGAATCAATAGGCTTTCTACATCTTCTTCGTGGAATTATTTTCGTTGGTGGTTAATTTTTTTTCGCTCTTTGTCAAAGCATTGACTGTTCGGATTTGTTTTGACAATAAAAATAAAAATACAAAAAAATGCACTGAATATTTTAAAAAAATCAGATTAAGAACATAAATAAGCATTAACAAAAGAGGACGAGCTGTGATAATGAAAGTTGAAGCAAATCCAGTTTTATTGCAAGAACCAAATATCCGATTAAAACCAATTCCTATGTAACAGTTGCAGTACAACCTCCTGAGTAATAGGTTTTTTTTCCTTATTGGCAAAAGGGATTCATTCATTTATTTCTAAAATACGATTAGCGCAGCTTCTGTTGAAACTTGAAAGGAATGTTCAAGTTGCACAGCCAGGATGCGATTGATTCCTTGTTTCTCCAATAATCTCAAATTCGAGTCGCGTTGTAGTACATGGGGGTGGGGTGGTATATTGTATATTGCATCAAATCAAAATGAAAAAACCTGTTTCTCCAACAATCTCAAATTCGAGTTGCGTTATAGGACATGGGTATGGCGTGGTACTATGCATCAAATCGGAATGAAAAAAACTTAATAGACCAGGAAACAAAATCTCCAAGGTGATCATGTTTGACTATCGACGCTTTGTAGAAGTTGAAATCTTAATAAACTGGCCGCCACGGTTGTCTTTCGCAGAGCACTTCCATTGCATTCATGTCATAATCCCAGTTTGATCATCTAACTTGGTAATGTTAGACCATGTCCAGGATTGTGCTCCAAAGGCTACATGGAGGATCAACTAACTTGGTAAAAGTTTAGGCAAAACGGGGTCAAAATTTTATGTATTATTAGTTCGTCTTGACGAGAGAAATCAAAAAAGTAAAGGTAGTGTTTGGTTGGGAGTTTAGTTTAGTTTAGTTTTGATAGTAGGTGGAGAGAGAAATAGAATAATGATTGAAATTAGGAGTAATGATTAGAGAGAGATAGACAGATATGAAAAAGTAATAATTGAAAAAATAGGATAATGATTGGAGAAAGAAGTAGGGTAATGATTAGTTTCCAAAACTAAAACTAAAAATAGAAGGCAACCGAACAAAGCCAAAAGATTATGATTTTTACACAAGTATTTTTGAAAATATCTAAGAAAAATCGAAAAAGTCAATTTTTGGAGCTATTACAAACGGAAATGATTTACCCACCGAACCACCCCCACCGCACCAACCACCCCCACCGCACCAACCACCGCACGCACGCCGGGACCACTCCGGCCGATTCGAGCCGTCCGAAATTCTAAAAAAATAACCGAGTGGGCCTTCGGGAGAATCAACGGCATCCGACGTGTGTAAGTGCTCGAACCAATCTTCCATTTTTTAAAGTCTCCGATCATCTGATTTTTGGAAGTTCGGATCGAACACCTACACACGTCGGATGCCGTTGATTCTCACGCAAGCCCATTTGGTTTTTTTTTTAGAATTTTTGGACTGCTTGGATCGGCCGTCTAGTGGCCGGAGTGGGCCCGGCGTGTGTGCAGTGGGTGGTGCGGTGGCGGTGGTGCGGTGGGTGTATCATTGTCCGATTACAAAATTCTACTCCGTCAATAATGGAGGTATATATATATGTATATATGCTTGTAGTTGAAGAGAAATGGCCACAAAAGTCGAACTAGCAGAGTGGCCGGCATTCCTATCGTACAATTCTGCAACTTTGTCGAGTGCTTTTACAGATCCTCTATAAGAATTAGAAGGCGAAACGTGCTTCCTGAATTGCCAGCAACGGCACAGCAGCTGAACTGTCTTGGAGAATTGGGTTGTGTCTCAGAGAGAACTAGAGAAAGTACTTGCAGTCCAAGCAAGCAAAGAGTCTTATTTTCACATTGCAGTTCCTACAAAATGGAAAACATGCATGCCACATGATCAAACAGCTATCATCAATCCAATCTTTCCGTGTCCGGGGGGGGGGGGGGACTCTCTAGCTAGGACATTGATAGATCCATGTATCTGATAAACTTAATTCTTTCACTTTCTACAGATCAAAAGTATCAAGCAAGATCCGTAAGAAAGCCTTTTAAGAGCTTGATCGTGATCTTATTATATTTAAGCGAAGAGAGATAATAAAAATACTCGATTTATAGATTAAGGCATCTGTTCATCAAAGATACAGTCACACTGCACTAACAAGCTTCACATATTACTGTAGTTTTCACCTATATGTATGCTAATTCAAATCACACCCTCAATGCATATATTTGGACGACGATATGAGCATCCGACACTAGAAATTGATTGTTAAGAGACAAAACTAGCAAGCTCACCTGTTCCCACGTAGCCATAGCTTCGCAAAGATTAAATGACATGCGCGCAAGCCTCCAAATTCTCCTGCTTTGGGATCTCTCAGCTGTTCTAGATGTTGGATTCACTCAACAAAGTCAAAAAAGTAAAAGAGCCCATGTTATCGTATAGATGGACAATGAATATTCTCTCTAAAAGTCATTTGAATGTAGTCATCTGCAAACATCAGCAGAGAATGGAAGTCTTGAATGCAGAAAAAACCTACCCATTTGGAGTCTGTGTCACCGGGAAATCGTAGTGTTACATCGCGAAAGTCTATGTTACATGGACTCGGATGCGAGTATCGGGTACAGGTGCAAATCCAAGCGTCAGACTTTCCTAAACTTAAATCTTAGGATACGTGGATATGTGTCCCTAATTTGAGTACATGTACGGGGATACGTCCTAAACTCTTATTTGTATCATATATTGCATAATTTTCTTAGATTATATATCGTAAACTATGTTTACAAATGTATTTAAACTTTGTCGAGCAAAAAATGTATTTAAACTAGAAAGGGTTGAGAAAATTAAATGTTTTTGATATTTCCCTATTTCTTGTCTATGTGAAATATTCGAATTATCACTTTTTTAGCTAATATGATATTTCTTTTCTGTAAGTATCTTAACAAGTAAAGGATCCGAGTGTACATCGACACGGGTACTTGAGCCAAAATAAAGGATTCATGTAACGTAGGGGAAAGTCTCCACCACTCAGAGCTTGTAAACCTAATCCATTCGAACTCTGCATCATTACACGACGAAGCAAACATGGTAAAATTTCGGTCGGACAGAGCCCAACCATTTCTCGGTACCCCAAAATAACGACCAAAAACATCATGACATACGTTTTAGAGGGCTTAACAAATAAAAAGTTCAAAACAATCAACTATAGACAAAAGACTAGTCCTACTCCCACCGCCTATCTGAGAGTATACGGGACAATATGTTTGTACGTAATAAGACTGGTCGAACTCTCATTCTTTGAGTTATCTAATGAGATTAATTGCCATATTCATCCCGCATCACCCCTATATCATTCTTTGCCTCTTTTAGGTTTTCTTGCATCGATCATTGAAAAGAGCCTCAACCTGTCCAGCATTTGATAGTTTTGCACCAGATACAAAACAATTAAGGACGTGCCTAAATCAGTAACACTAGTACTATGGAGGATTTAAAGTCCAATTGCAACATGATCGAATAGCTAATATCCACAAGAGTGCTTGTGTGAAGATTTTATTGTCGTCGTTGAGATATCCTAATGGGTCCATATTTTGTTGCTGAAAAGAACAAAATGAATTGAGAACCCACCCAATTCCCCTTTCAGCTTCTTCATCTTTGTTAAAACCCAAAACAATCTAATCTCTTAATTTGTCTACTTCTAGTAGTACAACGTAACGGGCTTAATCTTGATGATGCCACTTGTTAAAGGAATATTAATACTCCAGTTGGCCCTAGATTCTTGATGTACATGTCATCTTCTCAATGCCGCATGTATCTGCAAGAGAGAGAACCAATCAGACACAGTACGCCATCCGATGGCTAAGTTGGCAATGGAGCAATGTACTTTGGACGAGCAGAGCTAAGCCAAGCAGGGAGAAATGGTAGGGAAAGACAATGAATTGATTCAAGGAAAGTTGGATTCAGATATTTTTCTCTTGCCCAGTTAGCTGTTGGTAGTTATAGAAAAAAGAAGGGGAGGAAAACGTTATGGGTTACCTGACAGCTAATCTTGTTATGTTGTGACGGAATTTGGAAATTCTGTAGTTCAGCCCGCGCAACAGGGACTTTGGAAATCCTGTCCTTCTGCAAGCTTCCTCGCTGATTGGTTGACAAGACATGACATAATCATCCCGACGTGCACGCCCATTCAGTGAGTGGTGGCCGGCCACCAGCATATTGCTCGCGACGTGGATGATTTGGGTAAGTTTCTTTCCTTGCTGCTAGACCTCCAGCGCACTCATCTAGTCGGATGCGTTTGGCTCTATTATTAAGTACTCCCTTCATCCCGAATTTGATGACAATTTTTGATATTTGTGTCAATTTCAATTCCTTTTAGTAGTATCTTTTAATTTGAATTTCAAAAAATATGCAATATGGATCTTGTTTGATAGTTCTCGATTAATTCTATTATACAGAGTTTTAAAACTTATGAAAAAAATTATAAATTAAAATATAAGCGATAAAAAATGACATAAATTTTAAAAATTGTCACTTATATTGAGACTGAGGGAGTATCTATTTGCTGGGAAATAACTACGCCAATTAGCAAACTTTCTCTTGTGCACATGGTGAGCAATTTGTGTTTTGCTCGCCTGAGTAATTTCTTGCTCGGGGGTGGAGATGCTGAGACTATGCGTGGCCAGAACTTCATCTAGTTATTATTGAGGTCACGTGTTTTGTTTGTGTTTTGCTTTTGTCTTTACTCCTTTATTAAATTTGGAGCTTTGTTAATTAATGCCGATATTATATATGATAGCAAAACAAATACACAGATGATTTGCAAATGGACTTTCAAAAGCATGCGTATATAATTACGTACACAAACACACAGATATAAATGGATACTTACATGGGTCAGAATTCAAATACACCGGTGAGGTATATCATATACTCTGTACGAGAACAACAATGCTACCGTCATATGGGTCTAGCGTGTATGGGATCCATGTGAGTATATGTTTGTGCTTGTGTGTTCAATGTGCGTGAGACTCATATATATTGTGAGTATGTGTAAGTGTTTGTATGTTAGAGGATATGAGAATGGCTACAACAGTATTTTTCACTACACAGTCTACACCCGGTAATGAGTCTGCTCACTACATGAGTAACTATTCAATACTCTCGGAGTATATGAACAGTATATTTCTGTTTGGGCTGAATTAGCTCAATCAAATGGCAAATGATTGTGTGCGGGCATGCCAGAAAAGAAATAACTTCAAAGAAAAAATTACTATTTTCAAATTGATTTGAAACAACTAATTTCAATCAGGCAATTGTGTTATCCGTTCGATTACCTCAACTAAGAGGATTTTTCCTTAAGATATCAACCAAATAAAAGATTGACGCGCTTCAAATCAGAAAAGATGATTGAACACAAACAAACCTGAATTTAATCAAAGGTAAATTTGTATACAAATACTCTTAAGACTCTTTCAAGAATAATACAGAAATATAAGCACACTGAATTTAATCAAAAGTGGACTTACAAACGACTATTCTTTGGTAAGAAAAAACTTACAAGAAAGTAAGAGAACTTGAATTTAATCAAAAAGTAATCTTACATGCAAATAAGCCTTCAACTTACAAAAAGATCCTATTCTAAACTAAAAAACTAATCTAAGATAGATCTCTGAGCAATCATTTTGTATGAATTGTCAGATGATATGAATTTTTGTGGGGGCTTCTCTCTTTGCTTTACTCTTCTATTTATAGACGCTAGGCCTGCCTTCGATCTCCACGTCTTCGATTGATACCCACGTTGGCCACATAAAATGGTTGATGGTGGTTTTCGAACGGTTACATTGATATTTCGAGAAATCTTTCTTCCCCTGCATGCTTCGATCATGGTGTTCATGGCCACTTCCTGGATCGTGGTTCCTATTTTCAAGCAACGTGAATTAATGCAACACGTCTGGCTTCCCAAATGATCCTCTGTAGTTGCACCCAATTTCGGTTATAAAATAAGGCGGTAAGGATACCGTTCGATGACCATAATGCTTAAATCAATGGCTAAACCCAATAACTTCTCAAACCATCGTTTAATCGTTATCCAAACGACACCGGTTCACTCCAAAACGATATCGTTTGTCATTAAAACAGTGTCTTCCTTAATTCCCGTAATCCTCTGTAATTGGTATTCGATTGGGATAGGTTTTGTATGGCCGCCGTACCATTTGGTGTCACGTGGAATTTTCTTATTGGGTGGTGCTTTTTAGGATGTAAACAGCCCCACCCCGTTCCGTTTGTTTCATCACCTTGCTCTGCCTCGTTGCCATCTCAAAAAAAATTATATGCATGATTCAAATCGTTTGAAAATAAGATCTTTAAAGAAAACAATCTCGAAATATTTTTTCGGCTTTAGTGTTTTAATTAATTTTCTCAAACAAAAAGTCTTGAAACACAACTTTGAAACATAATTGTGTCCAAAAACATTAGATGTACGTGAGAATGTGCATCTAACGATTGGGTTTGGTGTTGTGTTTTAGGAGAAATTTTTTAGTGCCGGATGGACAAGTTTGGACGGCCGAGATCGGCTCGGCACCACGTGACCCGTCCCAGCCGGCACTGAAAAACTTCTTGTGTTTTTGGGGTGTTTGTAGAATTGATCTATTGGTGTGAAAAAGTGAAACCCCGACCTCACCATTCCTCATCGTCATTCTCTCTGTCTGTCTGTAAAAACAAGTCTATCACGTAGGAGTAGTACAAATCAAAACACCCTTTTTCCCTTCATCAGTGTATATACCCGAATAGCAATCATCCCAAATTCGAAGGAAGCTCCACCAACAACCAACACAACAATGGCGTCGAGGTATTGGGTGGCCTCTTTCCCCGTCCAAAACTCTGCCTCTTCCCTCTGGAGCCGCTTGCAAGAATCGATCTCCAAACACTCCTTCGACACCTCTCTCTACAGGGTACCCACTCTCTCTCTCTCTCTCTCTCTCTCTCTCTCTGGGTATACAATTCATTCCGAAAAGTTTCTGACTTTGACGTGATTCGCAGTTCAATATCCCGAATCTCCGCGTCGGAACCTTGGATTCCCTTCTGGCCCTCAGCGACGACCTCTACAAGGTGAGAAGTTTTCGGAATTCGACGAAAATTCGATGTTTTTGTATTTAATTCGATTCGATTGTGCTGATATTTGTGTAATCCGATGTGATGGGCAGTCGAATGCGTTTGTAGAAGGGGTGTCTCACAAGATACGGCGCCAGATCGAGGAGTTGGAGAGGGTTTCAGGCGTGGTCAGTAGTTCGTTGTCGGTCGATGGGGTCCCGGTCGATTCATACTTGACTAGGTAATGCCGTTTGCGCGATTGCAATCTGGGAATTTGGATTATAGATGCGGAGAATTGCGTTTAAGTTGCTTGTGTGTTTTTTATTTGGGTTTTGTTGTAGGTTTGTTTGGGATGAGGCGAAGTACCCGACTATGTCACCGCTCAAGGAGATTGTAGATGCAATTCATGTTCAAGTTTCCAGGATTGAAGATGATCTCAAGGTATTTTGTTTCGGTCTGTGGATTTATAATCTTAAGTTACGAATCCTGTTTCCTCCTATTTATAGTTGTTTTCTTTAGTAGGATCGAGCTGTTATGTGAAGCATTTTTATCATTCTTAACTATTAGTTTGAAAGTGGAATTGGGACTTCTTTTTTCTGTTTACAAGCGTTTGAAAATTACATCAAAAGGGGTGTAAGACCACAATCATACTAAGCTAAAATGATAGGCCATTAAGGGGACAATTTGAACAATTACCTAGACAAATAACCCCCATTCAGGGGAAGAAATAATCAATCTTTGCTTTTGGCATGGATTGACCACCTGACCTTTCCTATAGAAGCGTACAAGGGTAGCCAACTGAGCTAACCGGAGTTGATAGGTATTGGGACTTCTAATTCGGTAACATACAATACTGCATATTTAGCTATGAAATAATGAAATAAGCGTGGAATAATAAGTTTTATGATTTGGAACTGACATATTCATTAAATAGGATTTATGTACTGAGAAGCTCCCAACTGTATTCGGAGAAGCATGGTAACAAATGTTCATAACCTATTGAACTTTGAGGATTTAAATCAATTCAACCTTAATTAAAGTAGAAAACACTGGTAGAAGTAGCACCCATAAGGCCAGCAAAGCTAAACAAGAAAAGGGGAAATGAAATGGTATTGTAGCAACAATTTGACTAGATATAGCCTTTTTATAACCACGGATTTCTGTCAAAGCTCTATAGCTGATCCAATGAATTGCATTCCCAGGAACTAAAATTGTTATATCAACAGATTGCAAAGAAAGTGTGTCAAAAAAGCCAGTAGTTTTCATGGGTGTTGTGTTTAATTACGGCCTTTGGGACAACCGGACAAGTGCATGGATATGGTTTCTGGTCAGTCTGGATATGAAGTTTCTCACAGTAGTTAAGAGGAAGGTGAATTTTGAAAGAGTTTTGGTGCTTGAATTGTTGGTGGCAGACTTATTACAATTGAGAATAGACATGTCTACGTTACGTCAATTGGAAAAGTATGTGTTTTTGTGTCATTCACTATATCCAACTAGTTGCCATTTGATCTGGTGGGGCATATGTTGTGCTCTGAAATGATATTTGAAGCGATTCTTATGGGTAAAGTGAAAGCTCTCTTCCAGGCAGTCAAAGCAAGGGTCAATGGAGCATACCTTCATGTTGTGGTCATGTATTGTCCTTAAGGTCTTAAGTTTGTCTCTATAGAAAGCAAATATTGTGGAACAAATTTCTCCATTCCTAGTTGGTGATTGAGTTTCTAGTGAAGGTTGTTAAGTTACCAATTGTCCTAAACGCTTAAGCTGTTAGAAATTGGACCCAACAATGTATATCAAGATATCTAATGTCTTCCCTCAGGTCCAATCCCATCTTGCACGTGGAGATCCAAATATTCATTTATATTGCAAAAGAATGCAAATGGGGGAACAAATGCAAATAGAGAGACCTGTTGTAACGTAGCTCTGATACCATATTAAGTTACCAATTATTCCAAAAGCTTAAGCGGTTAGAAAATGGACCACATTTTGTATATCAAGCTATCTAACATGTTACACGGTAGAACTCAATTCCAAAAGCTAGCTATTGAAGTGAGGATGATCTCATCTTAGGCGATGTGGGACTTCACTTCACACCTTCCTCACGTGCCGGGTGCAGCCCAGAGGCACATACCCTACCCATCTTTGGTACCCAGTTTTGATACCATCCTAAAGCGTCCAACTCAAAATCAATTGGCAATGAGTGGAGAGGCTAGCCAAACTCACACACTAGTTTTGGAGGTTATAATTAACCAATGTGGGACAAGTTCTAACAATCCCCACACATGCTACCCCTGACTCGCGCATGGATAGGTAAACAAATGATCGATAACATTGGGATCGTAGCGAAACAAGGTGCACGCACAAGCAATGTGGTAATCAATCAAAAGAGTCTTTTCCAAAAACCTCCTATACCCTAGCTCTAATATCATGTCACATGATCTTGGGTAGAACTCAACTTCATAAGTTACCTATTGAAATGAGGGTGCCCCAATGCTTATACACTTCATATTACTTTGATACCTAGTCGATGTGGGACTTTGCTTCACAAAGGCATATTGCTAGAATTTGATTAGATATTTCATTGAATTGTTTCCTTGGAGGCATATGGAATGCTAAAGGTTCCTCAAAGTGTGAGACAACTTAAAAGAAGAAAGTGTTGCCAATAAATGTTGCATGCGTACAGAGGTGAGGGTAACGAGACATTGCCTCTACATCTTTGCCTTGGCTATGTTTGTTGTGGCATGGGTAGTTCAATCGTTAAGTAAGAGTTTGTCAGGAAGGGAACAATGCGTTGTCATTTGTTTGATGTGGTATTTGAGTGTAACAGCGCTTACTAATTAGTGTTCGAGGCCCTGGGTTCATCTGGAACAAAATAGGGTCTCCTCAACCTTTCCCCGGTAAGATGGGAAAAAGTAGAGGCATTGAGTCTGGGTTTTTCATTTGGTTTTAGAATATTTTCTACTGGTGGATTGTCGGGCAGGGTAGATCCCCCCAGTTTTCCTTTCTTATGTTTTTTTTAAAAAAAAAAATTGTTCATTTCTCTGTTTCATGGATGGGTAAACCACTTGGTCACTGTTTTTCAGGCTGCTTAAGAAAATATTGACAGTTAGGCTGACGTTTGGCTTGGTGTGCCAAATGTTTTTTTTTATTATCTTAAAGAGCCTTCTTGGTTACAAGTCAAAAAATGTGTCAAAAGTTCTCTGTTCTTTTTCTTTCTGAATTGCACACTTGCCTGAAGTTTAGCCCATTTGAAATTGGCCCGGTACTTGGTGCATTATATTCCACCATGAAATCAGGCAAATAAAGTGAAGCCAAAAACAACTCAGGTCGTCTTGTTGTTAGGGCTAAAAATTTATAAAATCTTGGTTGAGTAACTTGAGTTGCATTTGTTCTGGCATTTTGGGCAAAAAGAAATATTATGTTTTAGAGAGAGTTTTTAATTTGTTAAACACTTAAACTCAACATTTGTTTAATAAAGGGATTTTGGTTGCTTGCACTTAGCATAATGTTTTTGCACGTATATTTTGAAGCGTCTAACCTTACACTAGTGATGTTAATTGGTAATGCATTATATACAAGAAGTTGAAAATGTTTGAACAAAAAGATCTATGAAAACCAGCAACAATGTAAATTGCAGTACTCCCCAAAATGGTGCTGTAAATTTAAAGTAATTGATGATAATGCAACTCAGCAGTATCTCTTTTAGGTCCCTCTATCACGAAATAGAGCTAATTAAATCAAGCACAAAAATGCACTCCCCATAAACAGGGAAAATGCAGAAAGGGTTTCACATTAGGCTCGTTCCTGTTGCAGAAAGTGCATTGAGCGTCTCTGGTTATTTGATAGCACTAATTGGCCCCTGCTAAGGTTGATTGGATGAACCTAAACAATTAGTTACAGTAGAGGACCTACCATCTCTCTCTAGTTGGGTATAGACAGGATTGAACAGAAAGCTCTTTTTGTTTTTCTACTCCATTCTGTCTATGTTATTTTGTTCCTAATCAACTCATCAGTACTTTAGATGATGAAGATGATTGTTTGTGAACCAATATTGTCGCAATGGGTTATTTTCATAGGGGGATGGAGCTTCATTATCTGATGTATTTAAATCATGTGAGCCTCTCTTATGAGTGGATTAGAGGTTTTTTTTTTTTCTTAAATGAAAGTAGCTGTGGAATCTCGAGATTGGCTAAACAACCGTGTGCTCACCCAGGCACCAAAGTTCATTTCTTCCAGCATCCACCTAGGCAATGACCACATCTAGGTTCAGTGAATTAGAAGCCTCCATTTCCACTTGGATGTATTTATTCATTCACATTTTTTATAGTCTCTTGATCATGCTATTGTTTTCTGTCTTACCATCATAGGTTCGCGTTGCTGAGTATAACAATGTACGCAGTCAACTTAATGCCATAAACAGAAAGCAGGGTGGGAGGTATGTCACAAGTTTCAGTTCGCCTACCCTGTTAAAATCGTGTTGATAGTTGGTTGTCATTATTAATGCATTCAACTTAATGCTCTGTTAAAAACCTCCATGGTTACATGTTTCCAGAGTTCAAGGACCTTTTTTTGGTTGTCATATCCAATGTAGTGTGATGCCTTCTTTATCTAGATTTTACAGTTCTGTTTGTACTTTTTTCTGCTTATTCCAGCTTGGCTGTCCGTGATCTGTCCAACTTAGTTAAGCCACAGGATATCGTCACATCAGAGCATTTGGAAACCCTCCTTGCCATTGTTCCTAAATATTCAGAGAGGGATTGGTTGTCTAGCTATGAGACACTCACCACCTATGTGGTAAAAATTCCCTTTATCTGTTTAAGATGTCAAGTTATTCTGTTATCATGATCGTCAATTTATTATTTGAAAATAGCATGACTACAGGGAAGATGAAGTTTTTAAGTTCGCTTAGGATTAGAGAGTTGTGGCTGCACTTATTGAGAAGTGCCATCTTTCTTCATCAAGAATTTTATATATTTTAAGAAGCGGAATCTATTTAGTCTTTCCCTTCATTAAATTCCACTTTTTGACAGAACTATTTGTTTTAGGTCCCCAGATCTTCCAAGAAGCTATACGAGGACAATGAGTATGCTCTTCATACTGTAACACTTTTCCGACGTGATGCCGACAACTTCAGAAATAAGGCACGCGAAAGAGGTTTCCAAGTGAGTTTGTTGCTCAAGCGACGGCCTTGTGTTTTTAAGCATTTTTTATCACAGTTTTAGCTTATGTTTTATGGTGGATGTCTTGCTCCTACTCTGGTGAGATAGCAAGGGCATTAACAATCCCGGAATGGTAGTGATATCTGTGAAGGTGCCTTCTTATGTTCTGCCGTTTGATTCTTCTTGTGATTCAGATTCGTGAATTTGAATATAACCCCGAAACACAAGACAATAGGAAGCAGGAGCTAGAAAAGTTGATGCAAGATCAGGAGACGCTCAGAAGCTCTCTTCTCCAATGGTGCTATGCCAGCTACGGGGAGGTACTACATATAAGTTCACAATGTTCTGCCATTATTGGTGGTTTCTGCAATGTATAGTGGAGCTTGAACAAACCAATAATGATATTAGTCATGGTAATTGGGAATGTTTGGGAGAGATGAGGGACTTCCAGAAAACCATCTCACGCAGTAGTGTACCTTTCCTTGCTCATGGGGTTCCAAATCATGTTGTGCGATTTGGCAAATAATGAACCACAGGCCCCAGTCCAATGTTGTTCAAGCACTTAGGTGACTGATAGTATTTTACTTTTTTGTCTGTTACTGTTCTGTCACCTCATGGAATATTTTACGATTGATGTACGATGCATGTTTCAATAAATTTGTTTTGACTACATGGTATCATGCAGGTTTTCAGCTCATGGATGCACTTCTGTGCTGTACGTTTATTTGCAGAAAGTATTTTGAGATATGGATTGCCACCATCTTTCCTGGTAATTAAATTGCGTAGCTCTCTACCCGTCACCCTATATTAAGTTTCTCCTCCTATCATTTATTTTTGGCGTAATAATTTGCAACCTTGTTGATTTCAGTCAGTTGTATTATCACCTTCCATGAAAAGTGAGAAGAAAGTACGATCTATCCTTGAGGAACTATGTGACAGCAGAAACAGGTACTTAGATGAGCATCCATAGTTTTACTTTATTCTATTCCATCAACCTCATTTTTAACCAAATCCATACCAGTACCTGGTCTCCTTCAATTAATTGTTTCCAATGGCCTGTTTGTTTGAATAGACTAATAGTAAACTTGATATATAATTCCGATGGGTATCTGAGTAGGAGGTTATACAGTTTTACAAGTTTGATCTCATTGAATGGAGACATGCATACAAACACTGCCCTATTTTGAAGGACCTTGGTAAATGGACTCGAAAAGGGTAGTACAAACTTTTTACTCCGCATTGCTGTGTCTTTTGTGTTGATATCTCTAGTTCAATATACGAAATTGCAGCACATTCTGGAAATATGAAGAGGAAGGAGGGATGGCTGGTCTTGGAGGTGATGCGGATGCACATCCTTATGTCTGTTTCACAATAAATCTTGTCTGAGGGAAGTCATTCTAGCTTCAGTGCCTAAAAACTGAGTTTGGATCATCTCAGCCTGCAATAATAAGAACGAATGCTGAACCTGTATAATAGGATACTAGTAACTGCCTGTGGGATTTCAGTTTTCGAAGAGTACCATTGTTTTCTTTTTCACTGGTTTCACCGGTTTTTTAATCAGTGTTAACATTTTGAATTGAATTTGCAAGAGTTTGTTTGGATGTTTGAACAATCCTTGCTTTGCTATTGTATTTATTATTGGATTGACAATTGGAGTTGGGGGTAGTGATTCCTTCACTTACCAGAACTTTCTATGGTTAGATTAAAAACTGCTACAGCTTGCGGAACCTCAATTGTATTTCCGTTGTGTTAAGTTCCTATTTGGTTGTGTTTGAATCGCGGGTCTGTGTAAGGGTGAGAAAGGAAAATGAGATGGACCGAAGATATTGATTCATATTCTTAACCTCACAATGTACATTAATACTGCCAGCTTCATGGTGGATAGCCAGCCAATACGTACCACTATATTGAGCAGGTTCTATGGTCAGTCCGTGACCCTTGGATGCCGAGGTTGGCCTTGGGGTGATTCTTCTTCTCTCTTCCTCAATTATTTTCTCTTTTTATAATCTCCCACAAATCCGTGATTCACAAACTCTGATCTTTTGTTTTCTGGGATAGCCTAACTCGGAAAATAGGGATACACTAGTTCTCAAATTCCAACTCTTTTTACTGAGGAGACCAGAGCCAAGATTTTCCTGTCCTAAGCCGGTGGGGTGGGCCTGTTCTGGGTTGGGGCTAGACCTCTCCATACTTGATTTGAAATAAGGAGTAATTATTAATTATCAGTGTTTTGAGGCACCGCCACGTATGTGCATCTTGTAATTATTAGGGAAAAGAAAGTGTAAATGAAATAGCTTGAGTTTTTCAAAGAAAGCCACTTTCACATTTTCCCTAATCCAATCCTTCAAGACATTGATGTTTAAAAACAAGCGCAAGTGCCCTCAGGTCAATGATGGACGCAAAATTTTAGGTTTTGGTTGTGGATTTAACCTAAAACACACAATCTTCAAACATGAACACAGAAACAACATGGATTTTTACGTGGTTTTTTCAATAGTGTAATTAGGTTACTATTAGTTTTCACTATGTAACGAAAACAAGATGGTACATATTACATCAGCTGTTGCAACTTACATACGTATTAGGTTTCTGGGGCGTTGTCCCCTATACTCCTACAACTTGATCGAGCAGGTCGATCCTCAACATAGTCAACAAAGTGGCAAAGCTTAAACTAAATCAGGCTTCACAAACCCAACAGACGTACATACAGGCAATAAAAGAATTTGTAACTTGGGAGGCGAGATCGCATAATTCATAGAATATATTGATCGAATCTTACTATAATAAGGTGGTTTTTTCTTTGTCCTTACAACTTGAGGTGACCTGCTGCTCCTGAGTCCTGCCCCTCCACCCTAGGTTCATCCCCTCCAGGTCAAATTTCAGGTTGTGTTCTCCAAGAAACCTGGGGCCTACAAATGGTGAATGGGGTTTTGTGGGAATGCATAGTTGTATCTATCCCCACAAAACAACCCCATAAGCACAGGTCGGTTAAATGTTGCATTACTTGCATGGCCTGACTAGTTGATCAATGGGGAAAACTAATCCCTGTTTGTGTTTTTTTGGAGGTATCGAAAATTCCACCATTGCCAAACTCTGTTTTAGGCTTTTAGCACATCACATGGCCAAAAAGGATCGAAGTGAAAGTTACACCTCTGCACAAGCTGGCAATTGGCCGCAGAGAGCAACACTATGCACACAATTTCAAAACATAACTTCCTGGGACCGTTTAATGCACATGAGTTCACCTGCATCGTACGGTTCTGTTAGAACCATAGGCCACGGTCTCTCTGTGTGTATGCAAATTTCACAACAAAACACACTTGGAGGGTTTTTTAGGTTCCAGACACGGTTGTGTTTTAAAGTCGAGCGCGTCCGGAAACATTATTATGTGTTGATTGGTGACAATGTGCCAAGTGTCACTGGCCCCCATGGGTTGGAATTATTTTTAGATTTGTGTGTGTAATTAATACAGGTTTTGATCATTTGTTGAACAAGTAATTATCATGAGGAGAGAGAAATGAGTTCTCTTGAATGTAACTTGGAGGCGTAACATGACTTCCCATAACTCCATGTCGGAGGGAGAATATCAAATCATTTCTTTGGCTCTCTCTGATAGCAGCAATCTACTACTGTAGAATTTTTAGGCGTTGGTTTGTCTTCTTTCAATTTTTTAGCTTTTTGGAATGAAGTCGGTGTTAAGGATATTATATTTCGGATATTAAGAACTAAAAAAGGAAATTAATTTTCACACTCTCCTTTTGTTCAAGTGCATTTTATTATTATTTTATTATTTTTATTCATGTAAATTACAAAATGGTACTTCATACAGTACATTTTTCATTTACACTTGAAAAAGGTAATCATGTAATTTCATATCACTACGAGAGAGAGAGAGAGAGAGAGTGCATTTGGATAAAAGGGAAGTGTGAAAATCATGTCTCAAAAAAAGAGTTTTGATAATGCGCTAATGGAGTATGGGGTGCATTGCATTTTGATAAGCTTCACCGAGATCTCATTACTTTGTTCGAAACAATTCAATTTGTAAAATTCGTTGATTAAATCGTCTAAAAAATTAAGTTAATTGGATATGGTAAGCCTCTTGGTTAGAAGATATTTTTTTTGTTATAAAAGAAATAGATGATTAGTATAAACTATATGCCAAATCTATCATTATCACTGTCACGTGATTTTCAATGTTCAATAAACTTCATTTTCGGTACAAATGTAGCATTCAACGAACTCTGCAACTGAACAATACAAATCTCGGTGGAACAATCAAAGTGCACTACACCTGTAGTGCATTAACACACTATGGGGATCCTTGTCGGTTCGAACAAAAGCGTTAGAGTGTAGGAACATCTTGATACAAATTCAAACGTAGATGCATCCAATGCTGTTTGATGCGGGACTGTCCCCATGGGCAGACCTATGTATGGGCAAGGGGGGTTTACTGACCCCACTTGGTAAATCCACCATAGAAACTGTTACAGTCATGTAAATTTTCAAGCATTTTCGGTAATTTTGCTCCTTAGACTTTTGAACCTGTGGTTGTTGCCCCAAGGATAATGGAATTGCCCCATAAGTTTTGAACCCTGTGGTTCTTGCTTCATAAGTAAAATACTTGTCCAATTTTTTTTTGGGGTAAACTCTCTCAATAAGAAAGACTGACTTATTTTTAGAGAAGTTATTCCAAAAAGGTAGATTGAGCACAAATCTGAACTACATATTTAGATAGATTTTACACACTTAGAAGTAGACCTCATATATGTGATCCAAGTTTGTACTCAACCATGTCCCGAGGGCATTGAATAAAATCTCTTTCTTTTTTTTTGTGTTTTTAGAAGAAAATGATTTTCACTCTTTTTTATTACTCAAGGAACCCCTTTTTTTTGGTCTCTTAGGGAGAGTTTATGTGTATTTTCCATTAAAAGGCAATAAAAAGAGTGGACTTATCACAAAAAGATTGAAAATCATTATCCTTTTGGAATTGTAATTTTATGGTATAAATAAATACTTCCTCCATTCTTTTTTAAGTGTCCCGCTTCGTAACTCCAACTTATTAAAAAAATATCATCATTACACATTTCACATCAATTTTGACTTCCACTTTTCATATTTACCCTCTATGGAAATATCATCATTATATTTTTACTAACTAACTTTTCAAAATGGAATCTACTTTTAGAGGCAAAATGGAAAATGTACCAATTTTTACCCACTAACTTTACAAAATGGACACTTATTAAGGGACAACCGAAAATGGAATACTATGGAATACTGGATTTTAAAAAGGGGACGGATGGAGTATCCTTTTTGTGTTGAGAAATTGTATAATTTTTGGAAATCTATTGTAAATGAACTACTTCCTCTATCCAGATCTAATAATCATTTTTGGAAGTTTGTGTCATTTTCAAACAATTATATCTTATAATTTATAATATTTTATGTAATTCTGAAAATATTGTCTTATAAAACTAATTGAGATGTATCAAATAATATTCATATTGGACATAAAAGTCATTACCAATTTAAAGATATAACTCATTTTTATCTAGTTAGAATTGAACGAGTGACTATTAAATTTGGACGGAGGGAATATATAATATCAATAGATGTCTTCTTAAAGAGATTATAAATTCTTTATACTGTTGGTGTAAACATTTGTTTCCTCCAAATCAATTACATTGCGCCACATCACTATGTTCAAATAATTGGGACCACAGTTTTGACAACCTGGCGCAATATAATTGATTTGAAGAAAACACATATTTACACCGACGGTGAAAAGAATTTAATTTTCTTCTTAAATCCTTTTTGTAAGTTGCAGGTAATTGACCCCAATGCTAATAAATCTTGGGCCCCACCTATATGTGAGAGAGGTATGGCTGATGTGTGCCACACCGATGTGCCTCTAGCATTTTGGTAACTTCAAATACACCTTTGCCGATCAAAAAAATCTTCAAATACATCTAGTCTATATCCAAATAAATCTATGTAAATATCCATGGTGAAAGTATTATTGAACACGGCTATTTTAGATAGAGCAAGTGGGCTTGCTAGGGCAGAGGCTCTTCCGAAAGTAGCATCTAGATTCAGAGCTTTTCTCACTTGTAAAAAAAAATCAATCCATTCTGAAGGTCCCACTACAGGTACCCGCGGAAATTGTATATATAATGTACCGACAGCGTGTGGAGCCCATTTTTGAGTTTCATAAGGATAATTCAAACCGTTCATTAATTTTAAAATACTTTTTTGAGTGGCCATTTTCAAAAAAATCATCTTAAGTGAATTTGTGTAAAAGTGTGATTCAATTCCCATCGCTTTCCAAAATAACCCCTAGAAAAGAAAGAAAATAAAAAGGAAAAAGAGTTATTGCATTTGGCCTGGATAGTAAGTGCATTTGGCCTCTGTCCAGCGGTATGGCATAGCCGATGGGAGAGTTTGGTCCTCTGATATTCTCAACGGTTCTAGTTCTCCACAATTTATGTCAGTGCCTCAAAAACACATGCTACCAAAAAAAAAGATTCCTCAAATTCTCATCATTTTTGTTACAATCCTAATCCCACGTCAACGAAGTATGGGCTTTGCGTTGTGTGTATAAGTTTTTGGGCACCTTCTCTTTATAAGCTGGTTTTTAAGGGTAAGTTCTACCCATAAGTTTGTATCATTTGGTATCAGAGTTAGCCACCACGTTTCAATTCAACCAGCAGAAGGGGTGATTTATAAGTTGGATTAAAAGATTTAAAAGTATTGGATGGAGTCGCCAAAAAGGAGAAAATTCTACCATTGGCCCAGTGTTGACGGAGTGGGCCGCCGAGGACATCACTTGCAGACCGTGGTATTATGTTACGATCTCTATGTCGCAGATCGTCTAAATATGGACTTGGTCTTGTGAATGTAAACTCTTGAATACCCCATATTATCTGGTTTTCAATGGTGAATTCTAGCGATGGGTATCAATTTTTTCCCTCTTTCAAAATGGAACAAGGTAGCTAGTATAACCAAAACGTGCAACTTTCCTTTCTTGAAAGAAGACATGAAAGCAAAGTCCACAGACCATATTTGGACAGCCCATGCCTTAGCTGCAACACCTTAGGACCCCAGCTTATTAAACCTCTCTCCCTCTCTCTCTCTCTCTCTCTCTCTCTCTCTCTCTCTCTCTCTCTCTCTCTCTCTTCCATGGACAAAAAGGGGACAAGCAAATTCAATGGTGCCATGCAGGGTTGCTCCTCCTCCTCCTCTCTGTGGGCCATGGCCCATTGGCTAAAGCCCGCCACGGTCCCCAGCACCAGTTGTGCTTATGGGTATTGATTTCTCAAACTTCAGATAAATTTTTGGTGATTTGTATATGTCCTTATCCTTCACTTATTAAAATCAAGAAAACGAAACGATGAATTAGACAGGAGGAAAAAAATTTTAATTCACTACTACTAAAAGTAACCAATTGGAAAAAGAGCAATGCTGTGGTGACTACGCGGTCCCTATGTTTTCATCACGGTTTTTAAAATCCGTGGTCTACCGAGATGATATTAAGAATCTCATGTTTCGAATAATGATTTCTACCCTTGATACGAGACCCCTTAAAAACTCGGAGTGAAAAATGGTAAGCGTGATTTAGTGTCTATATTGGATCTCGGTTTGATATCAAACCGCGCGCTCGAAAATATACACTATGAGTTGCAGATTTGGTTCACTGTAAAAAAAAAAAAAAAAACTCTTGGACTCACTATAGATTTGTCCGATCATTATTTTTCAAGTCCCGGAATTAGTTAAGGTGCAAGTAAACTAGTCCAAACACCTAATAAAACAAATGTAAACAAAACCGTGATCATATCTCAGATTATTGTCTCAATCTCAAACCAACTACAAATGAAATGCATAAATCCCCATGAGTTTGACCAAGTGGGTATAAGATAGCTAATTAATAAGTATTTGTCCTTCATGAGGTCGCATGTTTGAATCCCACGAAAGCCAAACATTCTAAACCTTGGGGCCCTATAGGGTATGGTGTCCTGCGACCCCATGAGAGTTTTTTTCTTTATTATTATTGTATAAAAATTTCTTCTCAATTCATAAATGATCCCAAAATTTTTTGCGACTGACACCACATTAGATTATTTCTCGCTCTTAAAACTCACTGCTCACAAATTTTGCACAAAACGCAGTCCAATTAAACACGTGTAAAATACAGCCTTCACAATTTATGAGCACTAACGGCATATACAAGTAATTTAGATGTATAAATACATATACAAGTTCAAGAAATACTCCATTCTAAAGAAATTGAAAATTCAATGTTCTTTTATTAAGATTGTACATCAAACATTAAGTACTCGAGTCCTTATCAAATTCTTATCAAGCCTTTATTGAGCATATCAATCATTTATTGAGTTATTATTGAGCCGAGTCGAGTCGAGCTTCGAGTTGCTCGAGCTCTGCTAATTTACCAATCGAACTTGATGTTATGACTCGAGCTTGTTCTTAAACTTAACACACCGAACTTGGGAATCGCTCAATTCGCTTCAACCCAATGATTAACCCCACACTTAGATATTCCTGAAGTCGTTACTGAGAACAACTGGTTATCAAGATTCAAGATAAAAGCCACTGCGAACATCTGGTTATCAAGATAAAGACATAAAGTAAGGCATAGCTTAAGTTGTTTTGCTTGAGACTTTTATACATAGTGAAAAACAGCCAGAAACACATGATCCCAGAGTGTTTTCTGTCGTCCTTGCGATGTTTCGTGGGGGGTATAGAGAAGGGGGTTTTGGTCCAGACACATACATATGCATATATGGGAGATATGTTTTAATTTGGCTTTATTGGTATGTCCAATTTGAATTAAAAGAAATTTTGTTTGATATGAAGAGCCATTAAAGCTTTGGATCTGGCACCAAAAGGAACCTTAAGCCATGATAAAAGCCACCCCAACAACCAAAGATTCCAATGGACTACACACCCAGGCTTGCCCTAATTCGGGCGGATACCCAAGTTTTGAGAGTACTTCTTAAGGTTTGGGGTTTAATTCCTCACCGGGTGAGTACAATGAAATAAGTATGGAGTGGTGACTGGTGTGGACACGCTAGCTCCCCCGGAGTTTTGAGTTGAGCAGTCGGGTCCATTCAGTGACCTGACTGTAGGTATGTTCTTCTGTAACCAAAAAAAAAAAGATTCCAATGGACTCCATATCCACTCATTACAAGCAGAGATAGTTATGTCAACAAGATGCAAAACAACAACAACAACAACAGAACCCATGTACGTAAAATCTGCGCTATCGTAAATGATCTAAACAGTAAATAACAGAATTAACTGTCACAATTATAAGATCAAGAATCATAGTACGTAGTATTAACAGATGACAAATCAAATTAGATACAAAAACATTCGACAATCTTCTACTTGTAAACCAACACAAGCTAGCTAGCTAGCTATAGGAATTTGTGCTTTATGGACTTGATTTTTTGGGGTGGAGTCAAATTGGACGGGGAACAAAAGGATCTACAAAAGATCTGGTCTTGTTTGTCTTCCACCATTGATTTTGCTTCATCCCCCTTTATTCATGTCCAACAACTTGCTAGCTAGCTAGGCTCCATTCATGGACTACTGGACTGGGCTTAGAATCAGAGATTTGAGGAGATCTTCATTGCTATTGATGCTAAGGAATATAAGCTTTTATTGGCATTCCATGCCCCTCTAGGTGTCTTCCCACTGCTTTTTGCTACTGTAGAATTTCCTTGCGTGCTGCAAATTAGACCATGTAAAAAATAAAAAAAAAATCAATACGTAGACAAGATATGCAAATTATAAATATTCGTACTCTTTCAACATTCTAATCTTCCAATTTTTTTTAAGCCGTTCGGGTGATGCTGTAAGAACAAAACATCTCCAATTGTCCATCAATTGGGTTCCTCTCATTGGTATACAAAAAGCCCATTAGTCCGTGTCATAATTACTACAAGTACCACTGTTACATCATTTTGAACGAGATTTTGATATGAATTTCGTGTGTGAATCACCTTTTTCCTTTTGGAGCGATGAACGTCATTACAACAGATGGTACTTGTTACCCCAAAAATTTACAGAGAGCAAAGCTCGTGAAAGTAACGAAATAGCTATGAAAATTACTTTTTCGAATTTTCACCGATATAGGTAATGTGTATTTCTTCTTGTTTATGGTGGAAAGTATTAACATGATGAGACAGTGGTTAGAAGGGGTGGACCTTACCTGCTGCTTGTAGGGCAGGCAGCTGCAGCTTGGTATTTTATTGATGGAAAGAGCACAAGTTGTTGCTGAAGCCAGATTGATTAATAACTCTCTGTCTTTGGTCCTCCACATCCCACAAGACCTGTTCATTGTCCTGAAAGTGATGTCAAACTTAGAAACTTGGGTTTGCTTTCTTCTACTAGAATACTTCTATTTTTTTTTTTAATAATGTAAAAAGTTTTATAATTTGAGGAATATTTTTGAGGTGGGTGTTTTAAATATAGCCAGCATGGCAGCATTGTATTGGATACACACCTGGGACAGAATATTTGGCCTCTGCACTTGTTGAAATAGAAGGGCTGAAGATGTAGGTGTGTCCACAAGAGAATAGCTGTTCGGGCCGGTCAAGGCGGCAGCCGCGACGGTGGTTGTATCAGAAAAGGAAATGGCCTGGTGGTGGTTGGATTTTGGCATTAATGGTGATACCAATCCATTCAATCTGATCTGAAAAATTCATGTCAGGAACAAAGATCCAACATTAGATTCAATGCAGTAGGAGTATAATTTATAACAAAATCATAAGTAAACAGAGAACAAACATATTCATATAATTATATATTTATATTGGAATATTGTATAGCTTTGTTTTATACCTCAGGTGTAACCATGAATGCATCTAAGTCCATTCCAAAGTCATACAACATGGGATTCACAGAAGCAAGCTTCATGGATAGGAACTGGAAAAAAATATATTGGACAAAAATACATGTCTCAGTTTATTTTTATATTTTTTTGACAGGAAAAAAAATTAAAGAGATATTTTTGAGCAGTAGAAAATATTTTTTTACCTCAACTTGATTTTGCAGAGACTGGACATAGTTGATAATTTCATCCAACATGAGGGCCTTCCCAGTAACCTACTTTTCAACAAGGCCACATGAAATTGTCAGCATTTATAGGACCAATATTTTGTGATAGAAAGACAAAGTCTAGTCAATTGTGCTATTAAACTTCACCTTGTCACATCCAGGAACTAGAGCCTGCAGCAGCTTCATCCTCTCACTTATTTTCTCCCTTCTCACCTGAAACCCATTTGCAACAAAAGAAATGGTGTATTGGCATGAGTTGCTTAAACAATTAAACATTTATAAATTATAGATTTATCGCGTTCTTATTTTAGTACGGTATGAAACTAACGAATGACGATCATTCCGGTAAAAGGAACGGAAACACAAACGTAGTATGCGCATACGCTAACTTCTTGTGGTACGATAGGAGTATGTTCTTATATGCCAAAAATTGGAATGTACTTCTTTCAAACAATATCCGACGAACTAGTCTTTTTCCAATTATTCATGCAAAATTGCAATAACCAAATTTCTCCTGCTAAAACTCCACTGTCTCCATATAATTAGCTAATTACACTTCTTTCTTTGCAAAAAGGAAAACACTTCAAGAATCTGATCATCAAAGTCTTCATTTTCAAGCTAAGGTGTGCTCCATGTTCACTACCATTACAGGTCTGAAATAACCGCAAAAAGGCACTTCACACATGTAAAAATTCTGTTTCATTCCCATCGAAACAAAATAAATATGGGTAGTCATTAGCTCCGGGTTTGGCCAAGTGGCCATGAGAAGACTAATAAGTGTTTGTTCCCGTAAAATCCCATACATGTTCGAATCTCACGGAAGCCAAATATTTCAAACTTGAGGCCACTAAAGCCCGGAGGGTTTGCCCGGTCATTACTCCAAGCTCCGAATTAGTCGGTGTGTACGCAAGCTGGCCTGATTATCTGGTTAAAGAAAAGGAAGAAGAGGAGAGTCGTTGTTTTCTTTGAATGTACTAACAAAGTTTGGTCCTTTTGTGTGTGTGTGTGTGTGTGTGGGGGGGGGGGGGGGGGG
>BPLS01000135.1:331541-372419 GCA_019656275.1 Rhododendron kiyosumense
GTGGTAAAATATATAAGTTACTTCCAAGTCTTAAAAGTAAAGCTTCAAGCTGTAAACAGTACCCTCTCTGCTAAGCTGTGGCTGTCTGTTGCTTGCCCCCTTCTGGCCCTTACATGAATGAACCCAGTAGGGGCTTCTTGATTAAGCTTCTTCTTACTACCAGCTTTATTAGTCTTCTTTTCTTCATCACCTTCCATCCCACCATTGCATCTCTTTTGCTTCTTCCCCTTCACTTCTCTTGCATCCTGTTAATCAAATTATCAAACACCATCCACACACACACACACACACACACACAAAAAAGAAAAAAAAAGAAGAGAGCAAATTTAATCAGCAACTCAAGATCAATAACAACCAGTCTGGAAAATCAAACAACAACAGGATTCATGATTGAGAAATGGGTTATAGTTTATGACCTTGGATTGAGCAGACCCATCTCTGTTCTTCCTCTTCTTGTCCATGGGAATCAACTTCTGGGTGACTTGCTCACCACTTTCAGCCTTACCATCCACCACTGATGAAGAATCATCATCATTAATGCCAGCATCAACTTTTGTGCTGTTTTCAAGGCAGCTGGTACTAAAGTGATGAACAGGGATTTGGTGACCAGGTTCAGGTGGGTAAAAAAATTGAGAGAACAAGGGGGTGTTTGGTTCTTCCAAAAGGCCAGACATGATCTTAATGGGAGTGAAAAATGAGGAGTCAAGGAGGAAAGACTGGTGCTGGTGTGAAAAAGCTGACATTTTTTTTTCTGTTTTTTGAAGAGCTTTGGAATTGAAAACGGAAAGTGATGGAAGAGAGGAGAGCAGGGGCGTACTGCTGTTGGTTCCAGAGAGGTAGTAGTCAAGGAGGGGGAAAAGTGGGTCTGATACAATCTTATGAGGTCAGGTTATATATATACACGAGAATAGGTCCACCTCCAAAATTTTGCTAAAAATTTTTTTTAACTCAAAACCATGCAGTTTCCTTTACATTTGACTGGTCTCATCAACCCCCTTCTCTCCCCCCCTTCTCTCTCCTCTCTCTATATCTATATCTATATGTACGTTTGTATGCATAATGCATATGAAGACGTGTTACACATGTATGTAGGAGTTTGGAACAGTACGTAGGGTGCGTTTCTACTAACCAAAAAGTTGTGAACTATATATTGCAGTCTAAGAATGTTAAGTTATTTCCACTAACTCGTAAATTGTAGATAGTATATGCAGGGTCGGTTTTGAGATTTTCGGGACCTAAGATGAACTTATGAGAAAAAAAAAATTCATATTGAGTATAATAGAAGAGGCCCTTAAAACTTGAACCATGTACCTCTTGGATAGAGAACCTAAACTTTTCCACTAGGCTAGCTAGCTTATTTGTTATACAAGTGTTAGAATAAATATATATTGCATATCTACTTATACCTATTTGGGGCCCTGGTTTTGATCCAAAATTTAGGGGTTTAAGTCCGTCGTCTTATTCGTCTCGGCTCAGAGCCGCCCTAGTTATATGAGTGGGTCAAAGGAAAAAACATAGAGGAGAAAAATAGAAGGAAAAATTGGAGAGGAAGAACCTAAAATAGATGCAGTGCAAAATTGTTGGTGGAAACGGGGCCTTATTCAAAAATTGCGGGAGTATTAATCACATGGGGTTGTCCATGCGGTGTTCATCATCACCACAGATCACGTATTGATGAATTTGACGGATGGAAATGAGGATATGCTTTTTAAGACCTCATTCCACTAAGAATTTTTTTCACTTTTTTGCTTTTATCCTTATTTAAAAAAAATTTCCATCTGTCAGTTTTGTACCTCACTTTTTTTGTTTTTCGATTTGTCTCGTCAAGACGAATCCGAAAAGTAAAAGATTTTACTTTTACCCAAATATTTTGGGAAATAACCAGATTTTAGCCAAAAAAAAAATTGACTTTTTTTTAAAACTTAATAGTAGTTATTTTTCAAAATATTTGGATAAAAGTAAAATTTTTTACTTTTCCGAAATTAATAAGTCACAAAAGTTTAACGCAAAACTAACAAATATAAAAAAAAATTAAATAAGGACAAAACCAATCAGAACTTTTTCCAAAAGTTCTAAAAGTCTTAGTGGAACAAGGTCTTGGTCTTTTATTAGGTGAATGATAACATCTCGTGACAAAGCCATGTGTTACTTCATAAAAAGTAAAAGTAAAAAGGGTAAACTTAGAAATTCAACAATTCTTCAACTTCAAGTTATATTCTTCTTCAACGCATAAATTCTCTCATTACACAACAAACTGTCGTTTTATTTAAAATCTCAACATCGTGATTTCAATATTTAATTTTCAAAAAATTTTAAAAAACAATATCCTTACAAGCTAAAACATAATTCGTCCTTAATATTGGAAATGGTTGTAAAAATTTCCTCTGTTTGGATGGCCAGAGTAATGACCAACCAAATACTGACGGCAAATCAATAATTTCATTTCACATTTCTCCTCCTCAAATAGTCATGGTACTCCCTCCGTCCCAATTTGTTTGTGCAAATTTCGACATGCGTGCTCTTCATAATATTTTATATAATTTCGAAAACATTGTATTATAGACCTAATCAAGATCTATCAAACAAGATTCATATTGCATACATAAAACATTATATATCAAAACATATAGACAATTTTGTAGGAGGTCTCGAATAATGGAAAAAGACAAACAAATGGAGACAAATGCAGTACAAGGCAAGCAATAAATGGTTACGTACTGTTTTCATCAGCAACTAGAGGTCATTGTAGACTTGGAATCCAGGAAAATTTATTAATTATGCGCGGTGGCGGTGCCCTGCCTGAGGAGTTAGTTCACTGATATGTTCCGGGGAAGAGTCTGGGCCTCGGGGCATTGAATAATTACTCAGGCAGCCAGTGTGAAAGTGATGGATGCCGAAATGGAGAAAGTATCGGTTGCTCATATAGGCACTCCAAAACCCCTAGCCAGAATAAAATCACATTGGTGTACGAACCCTACATAACTGTATGATGGTTAGTGGGCATTAGAGCGACACTTGGGCATACTCGAAGAGCACTGAATAATCACGGGTTAAAATAATAGATTTTAGTTCAATTTCTAGCTAAAACATAGGTTTTACATGCATTGAATGACTCAAGTATAAACGTCTAAGCAAGCATTTGAATGAGGCTTACAATATTGTACGACTCGAGACACATTTGTTCAAGATCTGTGTCAGGGGCATTGCTATAAACACTTCTTCTATTCTTATCTTTATCAGGAAGGATATGCACATAGATTTCACGTCTCTACCTGCAAGTACAGATTCGGTTTGGACTCATTTCAGATATAAAAAAAATGACCCGAGTAGCTCATTTTGTTTAAAATATTTTTGTTTAGGCCACTTGTATAAAATCAGTTCAATCGGATATCGGTAAAGACGTTTATGAAATATTAACGGCAACCAAGTTGCTGGGTAATGGCTAAAAAGTTGCTGGGTAATAGCATACTAAAGGTAGTAAAGCAAATATTGAAGTGAGGGGAGGGTATAGAACGAACAAACGTAACAAATCCCAAACCCTAAACTCTAAACCATATCCAACCTTACCCCAGAGGAAATCAGATCTGAATTTTAAAGCAAAGTTGTATATGCTATAAGATGCTCTTACCGATATCCGATTGAGCTATTTTTTTTATGAGGGCTCTAAACAAAATGTGCAGCTCGGATCATTTTTTCGGGAACTCGAAACAGGTCCAAACCGGATCTTTACTTGCAGGTGCAGGGATTTTCACCTCTGGGTGGATAGCAACGCTGGTATCTTTTATCTCTTATCTTATTCGGATATGATGACATAACAAACAGTAAGCTTGGTGCATGTTCTTTTCTTGATGGTCCCATTTGGTGCTGGACTTAAAGATGAAATAGAAGAAGTGTAATTGACCATGGGCCTGGCCCACTGCAGATTGTTTCTGTCTCTCCGAAGCAGCTTTCTGGGGGTGGGCTGTTCTCAACAGAAAGCTCCGTTTGGCCGGCCCAGCCTCGGAATATCGACAAGTGTACCCAAATGCTACAGATTTATATACTGTAGTTGGAATACTATGGAGTAGATGTGAGGGATATTGAATCACACATAAATGAGCGGGAATTGATTTTTAGCACTCTCTTTTTTCTTGAACGGCAGTCTCTTCTTTCTCACAAAATGAATCACCTAATAGAGACACACGAAGGAAAGTGTGAGGAGCGGCAAAATCATTCTCCAAATGTATTTGCAACCTTTTTCGATAAATGTAGATCGCACGAGCAGCATGCGAGATCCACACATAACGAACAGGTCTAAATGTACTTGCGTTTCGTCTATTTCCTTGTATTTATGAGGTGGTGATGATGATGTTGTGACACGATTTATTGGTGAGTAATGCTGTAGAACATGCGCCTAAGTGTCGCGAACATCTCTGCGTCCAAATCATGTCGTTAATTTATTGGTTGTTCTTAGTTATACTCGAATCATGATTTGTTTGGTCACGAAATGGCTCAAGGAATGAGCGCGGGCATGTCAGAACTTGTCGTAAGACTGGATGCCCCTTTCTGAATTCTTGATCGTGAGCGAGAGTGCTGCGACCCTAAGTACTGGATCACAGTGATGGTTCATGGTTTTGCCTCAACGAGTGAGAACTTAGCAATTTTCTAACCGTGTAGGAAAAGAAGTAACAACATAGAAAAATGAACCCGAATTACTTAAAGAAGTAATTGAGTTGGCACAAGAAAAGCAAAATAGATACTCCACTGGGAAGACTTTGGTTTAAGCACTGGGCTTGATTGGTGTGGGAACCCTTTTTTTTGTCTTGCAAAACCAGTATTTATAAGCCAAGCATCTCCACGTTGGTTTTGCATGCAAGAGGATTTGTTGTCTTCTTCTCGTGGCGCCACCTGTCCCATGAACTCCCGTGCACAACCGGCCTCTTGCTCCATGATCCGAGATCATGGGTTTTGTAAGCAGTTAAAAACCCACTTAACTGTAAGTAGGGTATAACTTGCCAAGTGCAATTCGTAGCTGTCCAATTCCTATACTTTGGCAAAATGAATATAGCCACGTCCCCCTTTTATAGGAATTAGTTTTATTCCATGTCGGGAGCACATTTTTGACCGACTTTCACGTATCCCACACGGAATGGGGGCCTAACTTCCTTTGATAATAATCCAAGTGGGGAAATTATCCGATGCATCTCTCTTCGCTTGAATTTTAATCGATTGGGTCTTGCTCCAAATCACAAACTTAACGCTGCCCATTAATTTAGCCTGAGAAATTCATAAATATCGGCCCAATTTAATTAATATTTAATTAAATGGCCTTCCAGCGCTAGTCCTAAATTTGTTGCCAAAAACAGGTATAAACACAATGAACTTGTATTTGAGATCCTATAATCTTGGCCCAAATACTGACCCTAGGATTGAAAGTTCAAAGCATAACCAAGTTTGTCTTTGCTTGTCTTTCTTTTTTTCTTTTTTTTAAATCATTAATGTCTTTGCTTGTCGATTCTAAGACTTTGCAGAGGGTTTGTATTTAATCATTTTATTTATTGGACTTAGGCTCCGTTTCAGAACACCTTCTTAAAAAATAAATACTTATTTCACATTTTCAAACTCAAAAATAATGTAAATGAAAAATAATTTTTCAATTTTTTTTGCACCGTATTAAAGATCTCAATGAGATCTATCAAACAAGATCCATATTGATAGGAAAATAATTTGCGTAAGCATATGATTTTTGAGTTTGAAATTGCCTTCTTAAAAAATAAGTACTTATTCACCTTTCCGGAACGGAGCCTTATGATAGAACGATGAAGTCTATTTTTATTATCGGCATAGAAATGAGAAACCTTTTTATTTTCATTCGCAAACCAATCAAAGTTGTTCAAGCGAAACATGAATTCACGTAAATTAGAAAAAGGAATCAATAGTAGTCTATATATCAAGGTTCTGAATCCCGTATCGGTACCGGGAAGTATCGCTGGTAAATACCGATTTAGCAGAAATTCAGTAAGGTAACCCTCTTATTTCGTTCCGGCAAATTTACAAGCTAATCTTGGACTATTCCGACGTACTGGAATATTTTCCGGAGGTACCGGCTGGTAACTCGATCTTGTTGCAGAGACGGAAAAAATCGAGAAAAAAAACTAAAGCTTCACCCTCCGGTGACCGGGTCTCTCTGGGCAGATGAGGAGAGCAGAAAATGAGTTGTCCGTGAAGTGAGGGGCTATGGTGTCACTACTAAGGCTCCGTTTGTTCAGATGTAAAATGTTTTACAATGGAATTTTTTTTTCATGAAATAAAATGTTTTTTCAGAAAATAAATTTCAAATTTTTATTTTTCCGGTGTTTGATTGGCACTTAAAAAATATTTTCGGAAATTGACAAAATAGTGTAAAGGGAGGGGGTTTAAACGGTAGAAAAATCTGAGAATATTAGAATTGAATGTGGTTACGTGGGTCAGGAGGACCGACAAGGAAACTGAGTAATTAGAATTACAGCAGAAGGTAATGGATTCATTTTGAAAAATAACTTACGGAAGATTTAAGGGTAAGTCATTTTCATCCAATTAATGAAAAATGTTTTACATGTAAAATATTTTTCTCATTTTTTACACAACCAAATACCGAAAAATAGGTAAAATATTTTATTCCCAAACAAACGGAGCCTAAGTATATGAATCCCACAAAAAAGTATGGTGGATAAGGGTGTTAGAGCAACCTTGTTCGTTTTGGGGTCTCAAACCCTCTAGGTACAATCTCCAATAAATTTATCTATCTCTCTCCACTCCCATTATTCTTAAAAAAACCCTCCTTAAAAACCCAAACCAAACAGGGCCGTGCTCCAGGGCCACCAAATAATTACTCAACAATCCTAACTCCTATATTGGTAACTATCAGAGGTGGCAAATAGGCAGGTCTGGGCGGTTTGAAACGGGTTGTGGGTCAAATATGGATCAAATAGTAAACGGATTGACACGGATCGGATCAAATGTGGATCAAGTCAAATCCAAACCCACCTGACCCCCATTTTTTTTTTCCCTTCCCCCTCCCCCTTCCTTCATTTCTGCTGGGAAATGGTTGAAATTAGTGGACAATCTAGGTCGAAAAAATTAGTACCCATCAAACTTCGAAAAAATGCAACGAAAACTGCTAAAAGGGGATAGGTGATACATTTATAGCATTCACAAATGCATTCACAAATTATTTTCCTATTTTTAGAGGAAACGAATCTTTTAGAACATGGGAACATCTCCTTCGGAAAAAAAATGCAAAAATTAAGGTTCGATATTCGTCTAAAATTGCAATCTTGTCATTTTATTGAAGAATACGATCGCATTGAAAATCATTCAGATTTCAAATTACATGCAAACGAAGAAATCTAGAGAGACAAAGAATACGTTCTAGATGAGGAGGTAGTTGGCGACAACGAGGGAGATGGAGAGGATCTCGCTCGCTGTGAAGCACTTGATCTACTGGTCTAGACTCTAAACTCAAGTTGCTCTTGCTTGATTCATTGTTGAATTCAGGCTAAGTTCCGCTACGGATTTTTTGGGCTATTTAGATTTTTCCGTTTTATCCTTATTCAAAAAAATTCACATTTGTTCGTTTTGCGACAAACTTTTTACCTTCATTGATTCGTCTTGACGAGAAAACTCTATTCTACCTAATTCATTAAGAGAGAGAGAGAGAGAGGGGGGGGAAAAAATAAGTGGGCCAAGGCTGCCCCTGGCTGTGTGAATGCATATACTTATATGGGAAAATCATGTTGAATAATCTGTGACAGGGTCAGACGCTCCAACGTCGCATACGTCTTTGGTTCTCTCTTGGATAGTGAATGAATTTTTTAATTCTAACCCATATTGAATTCATTTTTAATCCACGTAAATCCATATAAATATGGGTTTTTATGGGTTGAACCCATTATACAATATGGGCGGATTGGGTTGGGTTATAAATGAACGGATTTGAACGGATTCTAAAATATGGATTGAAATTACCACATTTAGTAAATATTGTGTAATTGGATTCCATTTCAAACTCTCCTCTAAGCTTGTCACTAAGGTTGCATGAATCTCATTTCTGAGTCGATAGGCAGATTAAGATTAAGGAAGTTAATACAAAATACAAACTAACCGCGCAAGCTGTCCGAAACACCCTGTGTTATCACACACAAAATTACAAACTAATCGCTTGTCAACACCACCAGCCACCCGTTAATACACACAGCCACGTACTAATTAACTACGTACAAGGACTATTGTTGTTGAGAATATAAGTAATACAATAATTTTTCCTCTCTATAACACTCAATACTATAATTTGATTACCTTTTCACATGCATTATACGTTCAAAATGGTCTCAGAAAAGTTGATTAGAGATTTCTTGTAAGAACACTAGTCCTGCTCAGTTAATAATGAGAATATTTTCATATTTTTTTGATTAATTCCATGTATTTTTTTCATTATACACATAAAGGAGGAGCTGTACGAGATGGATAAGAAATAAAATACCTTCTAGTACTGCCGCTACTACTGCATTTTTTGAATAGCAGAAAATAAATTTATCAACCTCAAAAAAGTTTAAAGGGGCCCGGGAGCATGACACAGAAAATACAAGGGATCGACAAGGACGACAAGAAGCCAACCAAGTACAGTACTGCATGTATGGTCGAGGCCATCAAACTTGATGAAGTGGCCCTGCTCCAAAGCTCTCACTCATTTCCATTTTAGGGGTCCCCTAGACACAGAGGGCATGTTCCCATATTGATATATGAAATTTGATTCATTTTCACCAACTTTTTCATTTGGCCGAACCTTCAACTCAAATTTCAACCTCTTCACGTGGCATTTGACTCCAAAAGGACACGATATTAAAGTACGTTGTTTTTCATTGTCCCTAACTCAACTGGATCCAATTCAACTAAGCTCACAGCCTTTACCATGTGACTAGTATTATTTGAATGTGCAAAATTTTTCTAGTGTCTCTCTTTCTATAGAAACTTGTCATCATCTTTTTCTCTCTAAAAAAACTTACCAAGAACCCAAAAAAAAAAAAAAGCGGCACTATTGGCTGGCATGTATGGTTTTTTCTTCTCCCCGGCCTGTTTTTCTTCGGCATGAATCTCGTGAAAATTGAAGGTCAGATTTTCCGCCAGCTATATCATCATGGCTGCCAAACAAATTTATCCGGCTGTGTGCATGAGAAATGATTGTACTTTGGAGAACATTATTGCGGTTCGTATGTGCGGCCAATTCAAGTAATGATTACTCCTTAGTACTTTAGATCCACTACTGGCAGATTGATTCATGGTCCCAATGGAAACAAACGTATTCATGTTCATATTCATGTTCATGCAGCTGGTACATGAGATAGTCTTTTTCATAGAGGGCTCCGTGAACAATCTATACACGGAACGGAACAATTCCAGCTGTCTATTTGCGTAATGAATGGCTGAGATTCATTTTCAGTTATGACCGATCACAATTAACTTTTCCTTGAAAAAGTTTTCATTAACATCTTGACCGTACGTATTTTGTGATGGGTTTCTCTTGTTGTGAAGCACCTATTTTTCCTACTTTGTGATGGATAAAATATTCCCTCCGTAAAGTTAACAAAAAAATAATAATATATCCCCTCTGTCGCAAAGGGCTTTCTTCTTTGTTTTAGATTTTGAAGGAAGTTTGAATATAGAGAAATAGATAGAAAAAATTTATAGGGAACCGTGCGCAGGAGTTTTAAAGCCCCTAAATGAACAAGCTTAAAATGTTCAATCTTTTTTAGATAGCGAGCCATTTTTTAATTGTCTAAATCTTCCAATGTAGTAAATGTTAAGATATACTCCTACGTAATATATAGATCTTGTTTGATAGATTTTAATTAATTCTATTAAACAATATTTTTAAAATCACATAAAATTTTATAAATCGAAAGATATAAACGATCTAAAATGACATGCAATCTCAAAAATACCAAACATTTTGGGACCGAAAGAGTAGATAGCAACTAAAGAATTTGAAACATATACACAGATATCAATGTTGCATTGATGATTGAATGAACTAAATTCAAAGTACTCCGTACTATTTTTGTTTCTAGTGTTTGTCTTGTGTCACGTGGAGTAGGCGCGTTATTTGTGGCCGAGAATTACATATAATTGTTGGTAACTCCCTCCGTCGCAAGGAAAAGTATGTTCACACAGACATTTTCAAAATAGATTGTGCACAAATTTTTTTTGGGGCCACTAAAGGTTCCATACAAATAATTCGAACCGTTCATTAAATGTAAAATACTTTTTCAAGGAGCATCGAGAAATATAAGCTCAATCCAATATCTATAGATGCTTAATCCAATCATCTAACTTTTCATGCATTTAGATTACAAGATTATGAAAAAGAGCGGTGATGATGCTAAAACTGTTTTTGTGTTTTTTTTTTTTTTTGCTAAGCACCAAAACTGTTTTTGTTTGTGCCATGTACACTACACATGGTACAAATTTTTTGTTTTCTAGAGTTTTGACACCAACAAAAATAGTTTTGACATTATCATTTCCCATGAAAAATTATATGATTGGATCGAGCACTTATAAGTATAGGATTGAGCTGAATTTTTGTTAGAACCCTTGCAAAACATGGTTTACATTTAATGAATGGATTGGATTATTTGTGTGGGACCCTTACTAGGCCCCACACAAAAATCTGTACACGATCTGTTTTAAAATGTCTGTGTGGGTAGCACTGTTGCCGTCACAATTTGTATGTCAATTTCGGAATTTGTGCATCTAATGCTTTCTGAGATCGACTTTGAAACTTTTTCTAATGGTACTAGTTAAGATTTATCAAACAAAATCCATATTGTTTACTAGAAATATTAAAAATTAAAGCCATAAACAACTGCATAAGAGGTAAGTGATAAAAAAAATCCGGGAACGATACGGTATTTGTATGTATTTGAAGGGTGTGCATGGAGTCCAGAATCAAATACAGAGTCCGGCAGTACTATGTCCAGTTTTTTATAACTGTGTGCGAATTAGGATCCGTTTGACCGAGTTTGCCAAGAAGGTGACCGCGCCCAAGAGCCACCAATAATTTTCCCCAACATTTGTCGATCGATCGAGAGATTATTCAGTAGCAGTCTCGACTCTTGAGACACCGCCACAAGGTTCTCCAACAAGTATCAACGCCGAGCATAGCAGAGGACTTGGCCCACAGAAATATGTGGTACAGTGCCGTGGGTGTTAGGGTGCCACGTGCCGACGTCCCTGGGGCACCCATTAGATTTTCAACAACGGATAGTATGCGCTATGTACGCAGTAGTCGTCAAAATTCAGGCGCACATCAGTCACAAAAATGGACAAATCTGGTCCCCGCGCGTTAACAAAAGCTGATCACATCCATCAATCAAGTAGAACAAATTATTGTTCGATTCACGCCGAGGTCGATCTTTTCGACTTAGCTAGACATGCCCATGTGTTTACCTTTACTCCCGGCCTCAGCCTCAGCCTCAGCCTCAGATGGTCAGATGCTGGATGGATAAAGCTTGATGCTTATGTCCACTTTTCTCGTTCTAATTGAGGAATCTTTAATCTATCTCATCATCACCAGCTGTTAACTTAGGTACGAAGGTGAGGATAGCACACGTGAGAGAACAGGGCTCTCCTGTTTAGGCACCTCTGTTCACCATATGGCGGGTTCAATTCCCATCGATCGTCCTCATCCCTGAACGGATCGAGCTAGGATTTTTGCGTAGGGGGACAAATATACACAATCAAGAAGATTAAACAAAAGAGACACAATAATGTGAATTTTTTCTAACTTAAAAAAAATACAAAATAACACCAATATGTAAAAATCTAAATACGTTTCTCATATCTAGTGCAAAAAAATCACAAGCATGTTTCTCATGTTACCGATGGTGGAATCACATGGTAGTAGCAAAAGTATTAACATTTACGGTACCTATCTTTGAACAATCAACATATTGATGGTGGAATCACGTGCAGTACAAGAAATTATACTATTGCCGACTAAAATTTCTGACTAAAATATAATGTGGTCACCATTTGTTGAACAATTACCTATTAAAATTATTTAGTTGGTAAATAATAATGTTTGCCGACCAAAAATTAAATTTAGTCGGCGAATATAAAATTTTGACTAGTTTAAAAAATCAATAAATGAAAAACATTTTCCGACTAAATAATTTAGTAGGGAATATTAATATTTGCAGACTGAAATTACATTGATCGGCGAATATCAATTTTTTCCTAATTTAAAAAATCAGAAAATAAAATATAAACCGCGACTAAATTTTTTAGTCGCTAAAAATCATATATTAGCCGACTAAATCTTATTTAGTCGGCAATTATATTTGCCGACTCTCAATCCCCGACTAAATTGCCGACCAAATTATTTAGTCGGGAAAACCCTTGGGTGACTAAAAAGTGGACATTAGGCAACTAAAACGTTTGTCGGGAATGGTGTAATTTATTGTAGTGGTGGTAGTAGTAACGGCGTGGCGTTTGACAACCTCCTTGTGGTGCTAGTTGTCCTCCATCAGCAACTGCTAGCTTCGTTAGGGCAAAATGTTGGGGGAAGAAAAGGAAAACGCGATATGAGAGAGAGAATTGGGTTTGGGGCAGTCGATAATCGTTCTTTTATGGTAAAATCATATAAGGTAAAATTTAATTAGGATTTAGCTAGCACCCCAGTTCTCAAGAATTTAATTAGGCTTTAGCCCCCAATTCTCAAAATTTATATATGGCTATAAGTCAAAAAATAATAAACACTTACTCTTTCTCTTTTTTTAACAAAAAAATGTTGGGAGACGAGCTAAATTTTTGGAGGGGGGTGAGACTATATATTTTGCTTATAAATTTATTTTTCAATGTAATAGTAGTATTGTTTTAGAATCGTAGGGGGGCGACTGCCTCTACGAGCCCCTCTCTGGCTCCATCTTAGCTTACAATTAGGACTTGCTACGTTCAAAAAACATAAATTGTTACCTTAGATTGGGGTGGTCGCACCATATACTGGAGTCTCCTACCACAGCTATTGCGCATAAGCTTTAACTCGATTGGAATGTGGTCCAAAGAAAGGATTTTGCTTCTCAATGAAAGTCGAACTAGAAACTTGTGTTTTTGAGGCACTTAGTTCCACCCCTTATCACTCGAGCTAATCCTTTCGCACAACATTGCCTGTTTAGTCATCACTACGTGAACGGAATAATTTTTTCCCTGACGCTCATTAATTTTCTGATCTCGACTCGATAAGTGCTGTATAATGTATATGAAACAAACTTAAGCTGATAGACTTTCAACTTGTGAAAGATGTACTGGAATCGATTGAAGCTCATGCAATAACAAAACTCGCGTTAACAACTTACGACTCTTGCCTCTACTCGACTCGTTTACAGAGAGAGTATGATGTGCCTTTGTTAGAAGTTAAATCGAGCATTTGCGAGAAAGAACAACATTTTCCATGCATGCGTACACAGTTTCCATGCATGAAAACACAACGATTGCAAAATCCGTACTAGGTTTTCATTGTTTCTGCTGAAGCTTTCTATGCTGAGAAATATTGCATGAAAGGACAATAATTCTACGAAAAGATAACAACTTTACAGTCTAGACCTACCAACAATATGATGTGAAGTATCAATCGTCATTTTTGTCTAGCCTCTGGCAATGTATGCACCTATTCATGTTTTCCGTAAAAGGATAACGTGATGAACAATCAAAAGAATCAATTGGGGCTAGCTCAGTTAGCCAAGACTCTTGCAAGTTGCATCTCTCACCAGGAGATCAGGAGTTTGAATCTCCCTAGCTACCTGCGTGTGGATGTTCTTATCTTATATGGATTTTTCTTTTCTTTGTTTGTTTCTTCCCTGTGATTGGCTTATTTCTTCTGTTGGTTGAATTGTTGGGTTTGGTTATCTCGTAGACTCTTATGGCTGATGTAGTGTCCCAGATTGATACTATGTACAGATGATAGTTGATAATCAGGGTCAGTCCTAACTTTTTAGGGCATGAAGCGAAAAATAAAAATGGAAAATTGCACGAATCTCTATGAACCAAATATAAGTAGATAAATTATCTTTGCAAGAACAAATCCAACTATTCATTAATAAGAAAAAGATCATATTTCCATTGCACCAAAAAAGAAAAGAAAAATATCCTAAAATAATAACCAAGCATTTCAAGATATCCAAACCATCCCATGATAGGTACAAACTGACCACCAAGCTAAGAATGTCTGCTAGCTCTACTCGACAACACACGTGCTTTGGGCGACTGACCCACGGCATACAACAGCCCGTATCTAACGGGTTTCCACTAAACTCGGCAGTCACAGTTGAAGTGATTAGAACCAACACGCTCCACTTCTCTCCGGGAAGGACGGCCCTAGTGGCCTGCGATTGTCAAAGCCGCCAGAGCCCTCCGGGGAATATTCTCACAAAATGTGGAATAAGAAGATAAACATCACACCACACCAGTGTCAAAGCACTCTGTTTCGCAGGTGACAAGTTCAACTCTCCCATTTTTACTTGGATTCCTTTATTTCTTCAAATAACTACTGACTTAGGCATCGGGGGTGTTTCGGTCGACACCACACCAGCGTCAAAGCACTCTGTTTCGCAGGTCATCAGTTTAGCACGGCGAAAAATGATTCATCGTCCCAAGATATCCAAACCATCTCTTAAATATCCTTAATCCCATAAAAGTTTAACTGTGCATTACATGATTTTAAAAACATCATTTAAATATCATTCTACTTGCGATTTGGTTCTTCTAAC
Organism: Rhododendron kiyosumense; assembly: GCA_019656275.1. Classification (NCBI taxonomy): domain Eukaryota; kingdom Viridiplantae; phylum Streptophyta; class Magnoliopsida; order Ericales; family Ericaceae; genus Rhododendron; species Rhododendron kiyosumense. The sequence continues at coordinate 346,322 of BPLS01000135.1, forward strand.
ATAGTTGAGTGAAGGTAAGACTTAATCAATTTAAACTTTGATTTCTTCGGATGCAACTGTGTAACGGGAATAATCAATATATAGTAAGTACTCTATGAGCAGTTGATGCATTTGGAAATTAAAACAATTCCCCATCCATTTAGAACGTTTAAGCACTTCAATTGGATTGTTTATCTCTCATGGTAAGCTCTCTCTCAAGGCTTTCAATTTCGAAAATAACTCTTTTCCATCAATATCAGAAACCTCTTCATGCTTCAAAGAATCTTCTAACTTGGTTTGGGCCCTTTGTGAGTTCGAAATTGGGCCTTATCTCTAGTTACATACATATCTTTTGCTGGACTATTATGAAGGTTACCAAAATAGGAAGGATCCTAAAGTTCATAAATTCACAGGGCCCAAAGCAGCCGCACCTCGAGTTTTAGCTCAGAGCCGGCTCTGATCAAACACTGTTTTAAATTGTTTTCTGCCAGTTGTATAATCAGAGTATATTGAGCTGGGGCTTTGGATTTTTGGCCCATAAGTGTCTCATCATAATTAAACAGAGTTTCTGGACCAATTCTCTAGCCCCGTTCCTGTCATGGCTTTGTTTCACTTTTCCCACATGAAGTATTTTGCATAGAAAACAGCCTTGACTGTATAAACTTCTATGGATTTGTCCAGTGGGTTCTGCCCGAGCCACATTTAGGGAATCATAATGGGCTTCTGCCAGGCCTTTCATAAGCATGCGAATCTTTTCTGTATCTTCTTAGGGCAAGCAAATATAGTTTTAGCCACTCAAAACCATATTTATGCAGAAATTATCTCTAAACTTCCATGAGCTCATTTTTACATTGGTCATTTGGGCTCATTTTTACAATGCAGATGCATTTTGGTTCATGCTGTTTAAGGAGGTCAATTTGAAAACTTCGCAAATCTCTTCGAACATAGGAGGCAAATTTGAGTATCGTCAACAATCATGTGAGAGGGGGCAAAAGTTCCATGCACGAACAAACAAACTTGACCTGCATTAATTTCGCAAAGGCTACAAGAGAGTTCGACCTCACCCAATAAACTGATGTGCCAGCATCGAATACATGACATGCGGGCTATTTCTCAAGAAACAATGGACAGTCTCAATCAGGAAAACTAGTCATAAGGAAAACTAACATGTGGTATATACACAGTAGGGTGATGACAAAACAAATCGATCCATAATATCCACAAAGGAGAAAAATCACATCTAAGGCACAATTTAGAGTACAGTATCAACTCATGAGAGAAATATTCTACCTCATTATTGTATAATATCCCACCAAGTGTAAAACCATATGCCTGTGACATCAATAAATCAGTACATATTGTTGGTGATATAAGGTTCACACCAAAATAAATATTACAATGGACAAATTAACAGGCTGAGTCGCGGAAATCTCGCTCTCTTTAAGGAGATTCAAGCCCTCTACGGTAACAAACCGGTGTAGTAGAGAAACTCTGACTTGTCCCTTCCAGGATATAACAGCCCGATAATTTATCGTATGGTTCGGACCTACTCTGCACAAGTAGGAGAACCCAAAGCTCCACAATAAAATACCCTTACACTTTGCCCAAGACTCTCACACCGACTAGTTTTTTAGAGAACGAAGATGGAAGGGAGAATTGAGTATGGAAGGCTAAGTGTTTTGGAGAAGTCTTAGAATTGCTCTAGGGTTTCTTAGCTTAGATTGCTTTGCTCAAGCAAGCTTTATATAGGCAAGGGAGAATCCAAATCAAATCTTTTCATTAAGGACCAAATCTCACTTGGATATGAAAGATATGCTCTAGATTTGAAAGATACTCCACATAATTTACAAGAGGCTTTGACATCACCTGATGCTGTTTTTTGGAAAGAGGCTGTTAATGATGAGATGGAATCACTAATGTCCAATAAATTTCCAACACATATCAATGAGCAGTTTCGGCAGAGGATGAAACCAAAACCATCCTCAAAAAAAATGAAATACTACAACAAATAATGGAAACACATATACTAATCTGTTCTTTACAGAATACAATCCCCACAAAAATGAAATTTCCATCCAGGAGGCATCACCAATCCTTTTATGATTAATCTGCAAAAGTAGAAATCAAACCTTCTTGAAGTTGTCCGTGAGATTTGCTTCGTATTTGTTAACTGTCGACTCCAACTTTTACATCTTCGCAGGAACAGTGGCAGGGAGAGGAGCAGCACCACCAGTAGTTGGCCTAATATGAGCAACAAGCACCAATATAGTTTCAAGAAGCAGGAAAAAGAATAGAAGACCTTTACAAACTCAGGAAATTGAGACTTACAGGCCGACGAAAACTTTGAAAGAATCATAGATTCCCCATTGGGCACCAGTAAGGGATCCAATCATAACTATACGGAGTGGAAGACCACGGGTAAACAGACCCCACAAGCCCATCTTCTTGACAGCCTGTGACATGAGAATGATGTCAAAGTAGTGCAACCGAAGGTAAACGCATAAACTAGATGCATACAAATACATATGACTGTAGGGTGGATATAACCGACTCACATCGCCCACTGTTGCCCCCTTGGCATTGTTAAGAAAAGAGACCAGGTTATCAGCAGGATGTGATACAACAGCACAGAAAATACCAGCAACATATCCACAGCCGAAGCTTACTCCAAGCTGAAAAGTATTGCTGCACTGGTCCTTGGGGGTTGGGACGGCATACTTGTAAAATTTCTCCACAAGAGTCTCAAAAGTTGCAAACTTCATCATTGTATCTGCGAAGTACCCATTTTGACTGTCAGCACTTAACAGGCCTCCAATAAGGGGATGTTATTCGATATAGCGAAAGAAAGTTTCAATGATAGAAGCAATCTCACTTGCCGAAAAGCAAAGGAGAAACGGCTTTCTAATTGTCCAGAGCAATTCAGTAAGACAAAATTTGCAGCCAATTAACTATAAAACCAAACACTTCATGCCATATGTTTTAATCGGAAATAAAAGGAAGGCCAGCTTACAGGGAATCTGTCTTCCCCAAAGAGGAACAAGCCCTTTGTAAACCCTGCAAGAACAAGAAAATATAACAATAAACGTACAATATTTACAAGACACAATAATTAAACAAGCACGATAAGACCGTACAATTGAAAGCCAACTTATAAATGAGACTCATACCCAAGAGCACCTTCAGACTTGATGAATTTCGGAAGGCCATCTGACAAACCTTTGGCAAACCCAGGCTGAGTTTGGACACGAACCTTCACTGCCTCGAAGGGGCAGAGAGCAACATCAGCAAATGCTTCAGCAGACGCAGAGCCAGCAAGGTAAATCAAGGTTTTATACTTTGCTGCATATTCTGGACCAGCAATGTCCGAGTAGTACTTCTTGAAGAAATCGTATAATCCGTACTTGAAAGCACCCTGAGCACTGTAACCAAGCAAGGTTGGCACCCAACCCCTAAAGAAACCTTTGGCTCCCTGCTCCTTGAACAGAACTCCAAATCCAGAAGAAATGCTCTTGTACTTTGTAGGATCAATCTGAAAATTGGCCAAAATCAATACCACCAGAATGCCTCTAGTAAAGAAAAAACGGAGCAAAAGGAAATTTCTATATTCTATTACCCTCATTATCATGGCACTGCAGGAACTGTTTTTTCAAATTATGAGCTATGGAATGATAGTTTCATTTTAGAATACATATGCAGGTGACACCAATGGGAAACTCCGGTTTCGTGAAGAAAAAACTAAGACAAGACCATAGAACTGAAACTGCAACCATGGCATGAAGAGACTAAGTTTGATCTTTCTTTTTTATGCGTTTCCATTTCATTTGAAGCTTCAATATGGGGGAAGCAATGAGGCAGGTTGAACTCCTGAAGTCAAAAATCAAAACCGACCCGGTTGCTAGTTGCTACTTGGCTTGTAAGGCTGGCGTGCTAACTAAGATCAAAGGAGGGCTTATTTATGAAAACAACTCTGATCCATAAAAATAAGCAAAAGCTCCAACACAAGATATCATACACCGTCTATAAGCCTTTCCAAAGTCAAAACAGAAAATACGAAAATCAACCTTAATGAGAAATGGAGAAAATATCGATGGCTAAGATTGCAAGATTGACATCGGCTACAAACAAAGTTATGCATTTTATCATTATCCTGCAAGTTCATATGGTTCCTATTACTTGACTGCATATGATCAAGTGTGGGCCGTGTGGCTACCCATTTCGATCCCACGTTAACGGGTAGCTCACCCACCTGTTGAACCCGTATCCATATTGACAAGAGATTTCCCATTAACTTTACATAGTATAAAATACAGGTTTACATGGTACTTTGTATTTCGGGGGGAAAAACGCATTCACATTATAGAACAAAATGGTATAGTCTTAGCAAAAATCCAAGTGATGCCTGAAAAAAAATTGCTCTAAAACACAAAGTCAGAAGAAAATTTTACTGGATCAGGAGCTTAACTTGAAAACAACAAATTAATGAAACAAATCACCTAATCACACCATGCACAAACCACCGGTGTATGTGCAAGGATGGATCGAGAGGCGGATGAGAGCGGATGTTCAAATCTTCCTTGGAATTATAGTACATTTATTCCTTAAAAAATTTAAAAAGTCAATAAGTCATATATGTTGGTTCACCCGTCCAACTTCGTTTTGAAAAATTCAATAGCCACCTAACCAAGAGTTTAATACTACTATTTTTAGCAAAAATTTTAATACGTATCATTTGTTATTCTATTTTTCATTTCTAAAATGGATAGGATGCATAAAAATATAAAATCGTAGTAATTGAATTGGTTGATAAAAAACATATACGATAATCTTTTCGGCAATACTTTCACAATATATTGGTTTTGGGAAAAAAAATCGCTTTGTTTAAAAAACTTTTTTTTAATGTTCTCCTGCCCCATCTTAAAATCTTGCCACCGTTTGGGTGTGTCAATTTGCGAAAACTCACGTGTACAGTTGAGAGATAGAGAGACGAACCTCTCACGTGCTATCGATTTCTTAGGAGTAAGTTCATACGAAGCATTTGCTTTGACTTTAAGTGGGGCTCCTAGCCTCCTACACAATGGGTTGATGGTTTATGGTCCTCAAGGGCTGCAAATGAGCTAAGTTGCTCGCGAGCCGCTCGTGGCTCAACTGGTTTAATAATCGAGCCGAGCTTGAGCACCAGTTTTAGGATCGTTTACTAAACAAGCCGAGCTCAACAATCAAAATCAGCTCGTTTTATAGGCTCATCTTGTTTAAAAAGGCTCAAAAAGTAAATTACCCCAGCTTGGCTCGTTTGTAAACAAGCTAAGCTCGAGCTCAAGTTTTAGGCTCGGTTCATAAACGAGCCGAGCTCGAACACTTTACGAACCGAGCTCGAACACTATGGATACTTGTCATTAGCCGAAGTACACATAAGCTGACCCGTAACCCTGTTATCAAAAAAAGTTAGACATAGAGAGAGGGAGGGGGTGAAATTGAGAGCGGACCTGCATGTTACACTTGACGATGTCGAGAGGGGTGTGGGCCGTGTGAGTAAGTCCACAGCTGAGGCTTCCTCCGGCTGCAGAGGCCGCATAGAATGCCGGCGAGTACATCGCTATCTTGCCTGCAGGCTCGCTGGGAGCCGGGATCACGAAGCTCTTCTTCTTCTCCTCCGTCGACGGCGAAACCGACGCGGAGGAACGCACCGCGGGGTTTCGAGTCGTGGCGAAACGGTCTAAGTCGATGAGTTTCGTTGATAGAGACGTGGAGGAGTATATGAAGCTCGGGATCAGAGATTGACGAGAGCCCTCCGAGAACTCCATTCCGAGAGGGTGACTCTGTGTGTGCTCTCTTTTGTGTGTGTGTGGTTTGTAGGAGAGAGAGAGAGAGAGAGAGAGAGAGAGAGAGAGAGAGAGAGAGAGGAAAATGTCTGCGTTTTCAACGATTAATCGCTCTGCTTCGCGGTTTAAATGGCTTTTGATGGAACTATTTGCCCCCGTACTTGTCCTGAACTACGGAACATTTGTGGAAAACAAAAAATTATAATTAGATGTTTAGGCCAACCTACATCCTCTCCATAAATTATGGAAAATTATAAATTCACCGTCAACTAACAAAAGATTCATGCTTCATCTGGCGAATAAGTTGCTAGATCTAAGGTGGCGCTGCCAATATTTTTTACAGTGACTTGAGTCTTTTATTTCTTCCTTTAGAAATAATTAGTATTCCTCCTCTCGTTCGATGTTTTCTTCTTGTTTGTGGGACTTTGTCACCTCTTTGTGGGTTATATGTCGATGATTTCATCTAAGCTTCTTCCTATGGTTTGAACTGAATTTTTCTAAGAAATTTTTGACTGGTCCTATGCAACTATGCCCAATATTATTCTTTGTATCATGGTATGCAATTCCGGTATGCTTTTGCAATATGTGCCGTACAACCTACTAGTTCATGTGCTCATGTCTAAATTTTGGTAGTTTTGGTTCATTCACCATCTTGCGATGGAATTTTTGTAATTCTCCGAACTTTTGAAATGAAAAGAAATAGTTGCTTTGTTATAAATAAATTAAAAAAAAAAAACGTGAGATGGCATGCCTGTAATTTACTTGTAAATGGCTTCCGTACGAGGGCAAACCTTATTAAACGGCACGAGACATTGAAAACCAAAGAGTTAAAATTCATTCCACCCGTAGAGGAAACCTTGGGTTTTCCATCACTGCCCGTCATTTTTGTTATAATCTGAATCGTCCATTTTGTAGGGTCCGCAGAATAGTATATCCATGCAAAAAATGAGATTTATCAGAGGTCAATAGGTATATTAAAATCTACTTTTGATTTTGGAAATGAACAGTTATGGATAGTTTAACTTCAAAATCTATGATCGTTCATTCTGTAAATCAAAATTTAAGTTTTGATATATCTATCGATATCCAATCAAACTATTTTTTTTTCATAGATATACTACTCTATGTACTTTACAAAATAAACGGTTCAAATTAAAACAAATAGTAAAATCTTATGGGGCCCACAGACGGTGGTTCTGGCGGAGAGAACATACTCTCAAAACAAACATAAAAAGATGAACGTTCTGAACTACTGACACTGACATTTCCAAGACATTTGGAAAACGGAAGATTTTTCCAAGTCAATGTGGGTTTGCTTTGACCATACATTTGGCCCAATGGCAGCTGGTTTGAGGACGCAAGCAATGAGGTTTCAGGTCCCTCGTATGTTCGCACGAACTTTCGGTGTAGTAGTATTCCGGGTGATTTGAACCACGAGCAAAACTTCCACTTGCGTAACAAAGTTTATGGAAGTCAATCGCTATCGTTTAAAAGTATTTTAAACGGTCTAAATTTTAATCAAAATGATAATGCTAAAATTTTAGTGCATAAAACGTCTTATATCTTGCATATAATACAAAGTTTTTTATGCACTACAATTTTGACTCAAACAAAAATAATTTTAATATTAACAACACCCAAAATAAATAAAATAAAAAGAACCTTCTGCACCACTAGCATTGAATTATTACTTTTTTAGTTTTGGTTAAGGATTTAGTTTTATTTTTAGTTTTGTTTCTAATCATTATCCTACTTCTTCCTCCAATCATTACTCTATTTCTTTAATTATTACTTTCTCATCTCTTTCTATCTCTCTCCAATCATTACCTCTATCTTCAATCATTACTATATTTTTCTCTCCACCTATTACCAAAATTTAACTAAACTAAACTCCCAACTAAATACTATCCAATTCATTTGGAAAACGGAAAGTGTTTTTTCTTTGAGTAAATTACAGTAAACCCCCTCAACTAACCCGAATTTTCACTTAACCCCCTCGGACTACAAAATCCAACAGTGTGCACCCTCTAATTATCCAGAATTGACACTTAACACCCTTTTGTTAGGTCTACGTAGGAAAAATGCACCGACGGCCATCTCCGGCCACCGGGGGGCCGATCCAAGCCGTCCAAAAAATTTAAAAAAAAAAACCGAGTGGGCAAATGCGGGAATCAACAGCATCCGATGTGCGTAGGTGCTCGATCTAAACACCCCATTTAAATTCTTGGGGTGTTTGGATCAAGCACCTACGCAAGTCGGATGCCGTTGATTCCCCCGTTAGCCCACTCAGTTTTTTTTTTTTAAATTTTTGGACGGCTCGGATCGGCCGCCCGGTGGCCGGAGACGGCCGTCGGTGCATTTTTCCTACGGAGACCTAACAAAAGGGTGTTAAGTGTCAATTCTGGATAGTTAGAGGGTGCACACTGTTGGGTTTTGTAGTCCAAGGGGGTTAAGTGAAAATTTAGGTTAGTTGAGAGGGGTTTACTGTAATTTACTCTTTTTCTTTTCCAAGTCACGTGTGGTCTGCTTCGACCATACAGATACAGTTTGGCCCAATGGCAGCTGGTTTGAGGACGCAAGCAATGAGGTTTCAGATCAAATCTTTCGCACCTAAATTGCACGAAGTTTTTCGATGTAGTACTCCATTTCTCGGGTGAGTGAGAATTTTAATAATATCCTCAAGATTCTCGTTTTATCAATGGTACAGATATACCGAAACACAGAGAAATTTTTGGGTGTCGGGTGAGTACCATATGGCCGTGTCCACGTGGTGCTCAAGCAGTCTATTCAGCTCCAGGCCGTCCAACACACTGTTGGACAGCCCAAATTGAAACCCTCTCACCCCACCACTCTCTCTCCTCTTTCTCTCTCCAAATCTGAGCCATCCAAAACAGAAATGAACAGCCTGGATGCACTGAGCGGGCACCACGTGGTACCCACCCAACACTGAGAAATTTCTCTCGAAACACAACTGGTATGGATAATTTTACGTAAGCGTGATGTGAGGAGCGATGTAACAAAAAGGCCATGTAGATGCAGACATAACAATAGTCAATAGGAGGTATGGTGTAGAACCAGAAAGTCACTCAAAATTCACCGCTCCCTCCATCGGATGTGAAAAGTGTTTTGAACGGTCCAAATTTTAATGAAAATTTTTTGGGAAAAAGTTAATTGTGATCGGTCATTATTGAAAACGAATCTCAACCGTTGATTGTGCGAATGGACGACTGAGATTGCGCCGCTCCGTAAAAACCCTGTTCACGAAGCGGCTGTGAAAAAGTCTATCTTCTCTTTGAATCACATGAGAATTTTAACAAAATCCTAAAGATTCTCGTTTGTATCCAACGGTTTAAAATAGACCAAAACACCACTGGTATGGACATTTTTGCGCACGCGTGACGTGAGGAGCGGTGCAACAAGAAGGCCATGTTGGTGTAAACATAACAATTGTCAATAGGAGGTATGGTGTGGTACGACGATCAACCGTGCTTGGTATTATTGAATTTATGAGGTCAAATTGTATTCGCATAACACCCAACTCAACCGACTTAAGCCCCTTTTGGTTGGTTATTTCTCCAAAATTAGGCTGTCGTTGATCCGTGATTTTAATGACTTAGCAGCCCGTTAATTTTTTCTGCGGACCAACCAAATCTCTATATTGAACCATTCTTTAGGAAGGAAGAGAGAAATTGTCCAACTATAGAGGGACTACTTTATGTCTAAAATAAGCTAATTCAAATGTGTTGTGCCTACCAAACAATGCATTCGGGAGGGGTCAAATAAACTTGTTCGCTCAATTAATTAACCAAAAAAAAAAACTTATCGGATCAATTAGTATCTCACCATCCTAGTGCTGCTTCCAAATGAGCGCATAAGGGAGATTTTTGGTTATTCTAAGTACAATTTCGCTGAGTAAATCATTCATCCGCTAGGATATCGTGGCCAACTAAAAAAGGATTAAAAACTTGTAATTTGAGTGTTGGTTAGCTATGGAACTAACACTTCCACCACACCTCATTAATTAATTATGTAATTAATCAATACTTTTTTTTGAATAACTGAAAATGATGAGATTGTGGGAGGGAGAGAAGCGATATGTAGGATTCGCACAATAGCATATGAGATTGTATATAAATGAAAAATGAGACGAAAAGGATCATTATTTTAATTTTTGGGTGAAAGAGAAAGATAATACGAGAGGAGAATCCAGCTAATGTCACCCCCTCCACTATAGTTATCTCCCGCACGAGGAATACTAATTAGCACCATGTAATTCTCTCTCTTTTTGGGACTACGTAATTGCACAGTAAATGTCGAATTAAGTCAGAAGACACAAGAATCAGGTTTTTTTATCCCAAGGGAATGCGACCATCATCGAACGCGTCTAGGTTGAAGTTTATAATTTTCCAATACTCAGCATTTTGAAGAAGAAAACCAAGTGCTTGATGTAATATAAAGCTGCGAATGTTTGCCAAAATTTGCAGTTCAAAAAAGTACTTTTAGTATACAGCTGGGAATGTAAATTTCATAACCGCAGGGGTTGTAATGTGAACTCCGAAAACTCACGGTTGTCAGCTCGAGCAACCAAGGTATTTTGTGATGAATGAAAAAAAGAGCAACGGATCAAAAATAAAAAAAGAGCAAAAATCGCCGTTGCCGGGGATCGAACCCGGGTCACCCGCGTGACAGGCGGGAATACTTACCACTATACTACAACGACTTGGATGCTCAAGATGCCGCAACATTAGTTATAAATACGTTTACAAAAGAATCCTCATTTCTTTTTGATCTAGCCAACAAGAGGTTCTTAACATAATAAGTCCCAATAATAATAATAATAAGTTTCATGAAACACGCCAACAAAATTCAATAGGATAAAAAAGTTATATGTTGCTCAATTGCCCGTCGTCAAGGGAAAATTGCGTTTTCCATTTTACGAAAAAGGAGGGGAATCGTGTGTTGTATTTAAAAGAGTTTATGCACTAAAATCACCACAAGCCTAGTATAATTTTGTCGTTAAAAAAAACAAGAACAACAGTTTTGATCAGTCTAATCTTTATTTGTGGTCCATTGTGTTTTTCATCTAGCTAATACCATAGAAAGTGTCAGATTATCCACCCTTTGTTATTATGAAGCCTTAACGATCATATTCTAAGAAAACTTGTTTGGCTATTAATCTATCTTCAAGTTCTAAAAGAATTTTTTGTGGATTATTTACCTTCAAAGTAAAGTTGAGGAGTAATAAAGACATTTAACCACTGGCTAGTCTAACAAGAGAAATGCTACTAGCAAAGGGCAATACTATGGGACCACCTCATACTCAATTACTCATGCTAAGGGAGTACCCATTTAGTCTTTCTTTTTGAAAAATCATGTGAAATAACTTTTTTAAAAGTGCTTGTCCTCTAATTTTTAATGCACTTTGAAACAGTTGCAAAGCCAAAATTTCAATCTAAGAGCAAGTTTACGAGCTACTTCAAAGTAGCTTTATAGCCATTTTACCTCACAAAAAGGGGAAATGTATCCGAACAGCAGAGTAGCTAAAGAGGGAGGCAATTTGCCTCCATCTACAGTTCTGAGCTAAAAATAGCTCACAACTATTCATAAGCAATCTACTTTTTTATTGTTTCTTCTCTCTCTCACTCTCTCTCTCTCTTTCTCTTTTTATTAATATTTTAATAAAAATAGGTAAAATAGATTGTATTGGTGTAATGTTAAAAAATGTGAGTAGATAAAATGAAAAATATGCATTGTTCAAGAGTTGTTTTAGCTTCTAACCGGTAAACTTGCTCTAAGCTGGAGGCCGAGCAAATAGTCAAATTTTCATTCAAAAAAAGTAAATTGTTTATAGTACTCATGTCTTTTGTGATTTGGTATACCACACTATACACTTACATTATCTTGGGTCAATGCAACAATATGTATGTGATTCATTTTAGTTTTTCTTTGAATAATAAAATACACGTATTACTTCTCTATAAGAGTAAATAAGAAAATTTCATAAGATGATGTAACTTTATTTGAATTTAACCTAGATTAAACCAAATTAAAAGACAATAATATACTTAAGCCCCGCTATAGCTCCGCCTCTGCTTTGAAAGTTTTTCACAAATTTTCTTTAGTTGTACTTCTGTAGGAAAATATCTTGCTATTAAAATTATTAATAGACAATGATGATACACATTCAAACAATTACTGATTTAGATTTTATTTTTTACAATTACTTCATCCGCTCGTATTATTAGTTATTGTTCGTTATGTAATAAAAATCTTGTTTAATAGAATTAAATAAGATCTACCAAACAACGTCATATTGCATACATAATTTTATTATTGACTTAGAAATATAAATAATTTATTTTTGGTTAAAATATAACAAGAGTCAACTAAATTGAGACGGAAAGAATAGCTTAGGAGACAAATAGAACAAAACCATATCTTTTAAGGTAGAGTGGTTATTGTGGCCGTTGCCTCAACTCTTTCTTTATTACAAAGTTGTTTGGGTTCCACACACTTTATGATAAAAACCAAACAAATGTATAGTGAAGAAAAAAGTTGAGGCATCACGTAACAATGCCCTATGCTTCGTGACTTCGTTGTATACATGTTCTTGCAAAAAGTCAAATATAGCCAAGAACAGGTAGCAATAATGATTTTTTTATTTTGTGGGACAGTTTATGATGTTCTGTCGCTAGGTTGGTCCAACCGGATAACTAAATTATGCTATTTCAAGCCCCCCCTTTTTTTCCAGCTCTTAGAGCATCTCCAATCTAATACTTTCCAAATCTCTATTTGAGATGATCAAATTAATTTATTTTATTTGAAAAGTAGATTTAGAGGATTGTACTATTTATCTCAACTCCAACCCAACACTCTATTTCTCAACTCCAACACATATTTGGAGGAGATCTTCTATTTTTTCCTTTATCCTTTATATTTAGAGGATTAAAGTTCATTCTCACAAATGGAAGAGAGTTTTAGAGAATGGGTTGGAGAATGTTTTTCCTCCAAAATAAAAAAATGGAGTATGGGTTGGAGATGCTCTTATGGCATTGAGGCTACTTCTTATGAACTTAACTTAAATATGATAATTTTGTCATCATATTTTCTATTCCTCTTGTCGAGACGAATTAATAATTTATAAAAATTTAACACACAACTAACAAATGTAAAAAAAATTCAAATAAAAAGAATTCTCAAATTTAAGTTAAGTTCTTAAGAACGCGGCTTGAATAATTTTCTCTTGGGGTTTGGGGGGTGGGGTGATGAGTTGAAACTGTTTGTGGAAGTGGAGGCCGATATATCGGGTTTACAGTAGTAACGTGGAAGTTACTTTTCGGAGCTTTTGGCGGAACCGTTAAAGGTGAAATAAAAATGCAAATGCCGTTAAAAATTCAAAAATAAAAATGGACTGTTTTTCAATTTGAGATTCGCTAGATTTGGCTTTAAATAAAGTCCCGTTCTGTTAAAATTCTTATAATATTTTGTAAGAAATTATTTTTCGTTTTATAAAATAGGTCATTATTCTCTCATAATATATGACTTTTAACTTGAAAAATAAGTAATTAGTCCTCGTTCCGCTAAGAATTTTAGGACTTTTTGGGATTTTTTCGTGTTTGTCCTTATTAAAAAAACTTGCATTAATTTTTTGTGGATTGTTAATTCGTCTTGATTAGAGAAATCGAAAAAATAAATTCTTTTTACTTTTATCCAGATATTTTGAAAAAGGTCAAAAAATTGACTTTTTTTGGGCTTAAAAGTGGATATTTTTCAAAATATTTGGATAAAATTAAAAAAATTTTACTTAGACGAATCAATAATACACTAAAAAAATTAGCTCAAGACTAAAATTGAATAAGGACAAAACGCGTTAAGAGAAAAAGTGCTTAGCGAAACGAGGCCCAAGTCAGTTCTTTTATTATTTTTTTCCCTCTTCATTCAATTTTAGTATGCGTTTTCTAGTCTTGAGCCATTTTTTTTTGTTATTGATTCCTCTAAATAAAAAATAAAAAATTATCATTCAAATTTTAAAAAATCAAAAAATAAGCGGAAAATCTCTGTCCTTTAACGACTTCCGTCACCCTCCCTCCCTCCCTCCCTCTATTTTCTTCCCACTTTCCGTTCCTATCCTTTCCTCAAATTTCACTCCCCGCGAAACACGTCGTCACCGCCATCTCCCCCCCCCTCTCCCGGCGTCGTTTCGTTCAAACCTCTCCGATCCTCCCAATTTTCTCTCTCATCCCGATCTCCCCCCCTCTCTCTCTCTCCGACAATTCTCTTCCCAAGAATCTAGCCCCGAAAAAATCGAACCACACAATCACACATAAACTCAACTACTATATATACAAATGGATCGGCGGAGGACGGGGAGTCCGGTGTACACGCGCCAGTGGAGCGGCAGCAGCACCGGATCATCCTCGCCGGCCATGTCGCCGGCGCACCCCGGCGCGCGGCTGCCGCCGTCCAGCGGATTCTCCACCATCAAGCGGACTCAGAACGTCGCCGCCAAGGCCGCCGCGCAGCGCCTGGCGCAGGTCATGGCCTCGCAGGCGGCCGACGAGGACGACGACGACGACGATCTGGGGTTCCGGAGGCCGGCCCCGTCTTCCGGAAGCAGTTTTAATCGGAGTAGCAACGGCGGACCCGCTGTATCGATTGCTAGGCCTACTAGATCTCCGTCACCCGCGGTAATTTTATCAAAACACTCCACCGCCACATCTGTCTGCCTCGTGGCATTGCATGATTGTTACGTATTTATCAGTATTAGATGTTACCTAATCAGTGTTAGTTAGTGGACGAGTTTATAATCCATTGCAGAGTCAACTCGTGATTAGTACTAGTTAAAAATTTTGTCAACCTGATCATCGGTAGGTCTCGAGTTAAGTCTGATTGTCTGATGAAGAATCTGTTTAGCCTTGGTTCGATCAAATTGAAATTGGATATAATTCCGAGTTACGTGATGCAACAAATTTGATCTTAATTGTGTTGTTCCGCATGTGGAAGTTACTATATTTAACCGTGATAGTCTAAATTTAGGAAATAAAAATGGGCACAAGTACAGATGGAACCCCCATGCTCTATCTCTCAGTTAAACGGGTGGCTACAGTTAGGAAGAGTAGTTAAATTTGACTGAACAAATTCATTGTAGCAGCTCCATTGAGAACTCTAATACGACTAATTAGCTCAACAACATTTTAACAAGTGAACCAAAACCCTCCACTCTGGATTGCCTTGGACTGCAGGGAAGTCGCTTGGATTTCTGTGGTTTTCAGTTCTACTTATTAAACAGTATTAGGTATGGAGAGATTATTAGTTAGTGGACAAGTTTCGAATCGATTGTAGAGTCAACTTGTGATTACTAGTTCAAAAAATTTGTCAACCTGAACTTTCGTAGTCAACTTAAGTCTGATTGTCTGATGGAGTATCTGATAATCTTCGTTTGCATCGAATTGAATTTGGATAGAATTCAAGTAAAGGGGTGTAAAATTCCTCCCTAAAACCTGTTTGGAAGTTTGATTTTAGTTTTGTTGTTCTTCATGTAGAGATTACATTATTTAATCAGTACTAGGTGATGAGAGTTTTTAAGTTAGTGGTTGAGTTTTTAATCCATAGCTGAGTCAACTCGTGATTACTATTTCAAAAAATCTGACAACCTGATCATTGGTGGACAATTTATTTCTGATTGTCTGATGAAGTATCTGATTATCATCGTTTGCATCAAATTGATCTGAATAGAGTTCTGAGTTACGCGATGTAAAGCATCAGAGCTAAACTTGTTTGCAAGTTTGATTAGTATTGTGTTCCTTATGTAGAAGTTACCTAATTTAACTGCGGTAGTCTAAATTTAGGAATCAAAATGGACAAAAGTACAAGTGGAACCCCTATCTTATCTCCCTCTGTTAAGCGAGAGCCGGACAACTACAGTTAGCAATTATGTTAGATTTTACACAAAAAAGTCATCCTACCAGCTCCATTTAGCAACCCAAGTATGACAAACATTTTAACATTTGACCCAAATCCCTCCATTATCACATTGGAGTCTTTGACCTAAAACCCTCTGCTATCGACTCTGGATGCCTTAGACTATTATTACCTTGCAGGGGAGTCAAGCTTGGGTATTCTACATTAAGAAGACTGGAATAATTCCAGTTACAAATTCATTTTCGTTTAGTTGGCTATCCATGATCGCATTTCTTGAGTACAGATATTGCTTAATACTAGAATAGGGAAGACTAGTTTAACTTGTTATAGTTTTGAAGGCTAATTTATTTTTGCTGTATGTAGTTAGGTCGGAACTTTATGGAGCATACCCCGGCAGTTCGTTCTACTTCAGCCGGAAGACCGTCAATGTCAGTTCGTTCAACAACAACATTAACGCCACGTAGTCAAGTGCAGCTGAGAACGCCGGTCTCCATTCCACCAATAGAACCTCCTAGTGCCAGACTAAGGGAAATGAGGTCTGAAGTTTTTTTTTTTTTTTCCTTCACTTTTTTTCGTCGATGATGATCGGTAAATGTAGTTTTTAGGTATAAAACTAGAATTGCTTTTCTATTGTTTGTTGTTATCGGTGGAGAATGGCTTTATTTCTTTGAAGATTCAAACTCAAGCTGTTCTTGCACACCCTTTGCGGATATTTACCCATATTATAACTTACTTGTGGAGGCGCTTTATGACCTTTTGGAAAAAGCAATGAACCTGACAAACTACCGATGTACGATTACATGTCTCACAGCTTGCTCTTTTTCTTTTCTTTTTGGGGGGTTCATTTGGCGAGTTGTCTTCGGTCCATCGTGAATTATATGGATTCTCCTCTCCTTCACTTGGCATAAATGAAGCTAATCATGCTAAGCATTTTGTACAGATTTCTTTTGTGTTATGCTATATGGACTCTTGTTAATGTTACAAGTACTTGGGGTTGCAAATGAACCCAGCCGTTCGCAACTGTTCAGTGCTTAGTTCAGTAAGGGCCTGTTCAAGTTCGATTTGCTAGTAAACGAACCAAACCCAAGTCTCATTAGGCTCGTTCTATAAATGAGCGAGCCCTAAGACTATTTGGTTCAATTAGGCTCGCGAACCTTAAATCAAAATGCAAATAATAATTTTCTGAGGACTATTCACAGATAATATTTTAGTGGGGTATATATGCACTGTTTTAGGGATCTCGTAAAATCTTTTTGTTGATCAAGTTCTTGATGGATTTTATTTTTAAATTTTTTTTGGCTTATATTAGGTAATGTCTATGTACTACGATAAAATAAAAATGATAAAATTCGAGCCTCAATTTGGTTCATTTGAGTTTGAGTTTTTCAAGCTTTGAAGATTTTAAACGAGTCAAACTCATGCCTGAATTTGGCTCGATTCGGTTTGTTGAACTCAAGTGAGCCGCAAACTAACAAAATTTTAGACGAGCTGAACTCAAGCCAAACGGTTATTCTATGGAGCCAAGCCAGGGTGTTTAAATAAAAGCTGTTACATAATGAAAATTTGGACCTCTGATACTGTTATTTACTTACCTATCGGCCGATACAGTCCGATATCGGCTGATATTTTGCTCTACGACCAAAACCGTTACGTTTCCCGATACCATAATTTAAAAACCTGAGCCAGGCCGAGCTTGACAAGGTTCAGATCGATTCGGTTCATTTGTACCCCTACGAAGTACTTGTGTTGGACACTCAACACTTGGGCAAGGGTATGGAACACACATCTTTGATGTGTAATAGTGCTCCCAATAACTTTAATTCTAGTTTATCCCAATGATTATGCAGAACCCTAAAAATATGAGTGAAATGATCTATTGCACAGTGAAGCCACTTCCTTGACGCTGAAAACCGAACCCAAGATCATTTAACATAGCTTTTGTGTACAATTGATCTGTAGAGTCCACGCACTCGAATGTTGACATAGTGTTAAAACTCTACAGTAAAGATTTGGTCTTTTTAGATGTTGGTCAATTGCTTGCAGTTGTCAATCCCTTTATTGTTTTTGATTACTTGATTTCCGATGCTCAATGTTGGACCCAGATTTGAACTCTTCGTGATGGTGTATGGATATTTATGATGTGATTTTTATTTTTTTTTGAGGAGCGGAATTAGAAAATTTCACTTGGAAGAGTATATTAGAAGTTCCTTTGATAGTTCCAGTATTTGAAAATATTGTAGGTTTACGTCTGATGCTGGACCTATTGACATGAAAGATACAGGAAATCTGCGGGAGGCTTCTGCGCTTAGAGATGAAGTATGAACAGTAATCTTGGGTTGGTTTGAATGAGATTCCAATAGAGCAGCTTACTTATTTTTTTTGTAACTTAATCTTAAATCCAATTAACTCCATGCTGACATATGCTCGAATTGCAGCTTGAAATGCTACAGGAGGAAAATGAAGTTGTCCTTGATAAGGTGAGTTTCCCCAATGCCTACCTTCAAAGCTGCAAATAAACAATGGAACGATTGAGCACAATAAGTTAATTAAGTAGTGCTGATATAAGTAGTTTGTTTTGTCTCAAGTTATGCCTGAATTTGCTCTGCAGCTTCGGCATGCAGAAGAAAAGCGTCAAGAAGCTGAGGCCAGAGCCAGGGAGCTTGAGAAACAGGTACTCAATCTCAATTAGTTGGTAATCTTCATTCTTTCATAGTATGGCTTCCTGCATATATCGGCTAAATAAGGTTTCCATATAGAGGAGATGGTTCTTTTTTAGGTTCTCTTTTCTCTTGATTAAACATGTTGGCTGCCCTTATGGGGAGCTAAGAGGTTTAGACAAATCCGTGGAGTTGCCATGTCTATGTTTGACACTGATGCTTTTTAGATGCACCTAGACACCTGCTTAGCATCCCATGGACATCCTTTGTTAAAAAAGTTAGTAGATTTTATTGTTTCTAAAACTATTCTGGTGCATAAGATGCTCGCCCAATTGCATGACCTACTTAACTCACGCACATTACCAGGAGCCATGACTTTTTGGAAATGAGATGAGCAAACTCTGAAATTGCAACTACCTAGTTATGTTGTACGAAATGATTTGGTCTGCAGCCGGCACATCTCAATTGTGCGATGGGTACTCTTGGCTAAAGGACTAAGAGTATAATTGGAGAAACAAGAGCATAGTAGCTGAATATTAAAATTCTGAACGAATTTAGTCAGGTTAATATGTGTCGTGGATTCTTACTTAAAAGATTGTTGAAGTGTAGTTGCTGTTGCCATAGGCTGACAGTCATGTTGGCTACTTCCACTTTTTGTGCGTCTCTGTGAACCAGTAAATGTTACAAAGAGATACAAACCGTTTGTCAACCTTCGTTCTCCTCTTTGTGGTACTACTAATAGCGAGCTTTGGACATTATCATGTTCTTAGACGCGCTTGTCCCACAATAATGCCTTTCAAATTAGAGCATGGACACTCCAAAATTCTCACACGGCCTTACAAGTAGGAGTTGGGGCCTTGCAGATCAAGTCTCCACCCCAGGTGTGTTTCTATGTATCTATCACCACACTGTGTTACCAGGACGCTCATGCAGGGAATATTAGCAACTTGCCCCTCATAGCCGCTCTAAGCCATCCAAGCTTGGTCTATGAAGTCGATATTTTCCACCTATTTCCAATTAGTGTTAAATTAGCTACTTTGGCATGGTATTGGAGATAAGCTTTCGGATTTTGGGGGTTGTATTCTTTATTTGGTTTTACGTTTTTCTCTTTTTATTTGTGTTGCAATGCACTTTGTTTCACTGTGATCCCTACGTAGTCTTTGTTTACTTCTCCACGTGTGAGTGGGTGTTGCTCGTGCCACCTTTCGGTCATTTTGTATATCAGCTCACCCACCACTTGTGTGTGGGATTAGAGCTTGTCCCACGGGACCCACAATAATAAAATAACATTGCAACACCTATATATGATTCTTGTGGGCCTTCCAATCCATTGCAAATATAGCTTTGGTGCCTCCGGAGTTTGAGAATGTTTAGTTGTGTTATAAGAATATAGACATACAAGTAGTATTTTCTGGATGTCCAAGTCCTTGCTGTGACAATATCTTACTTTTATAGGTAATTGTATGCATTCCATTACCTTATCATGTCATGTCTGTGCTCTTATTTGGGAGAACATTTCATCCTATGGATATTTCCATTTTCTTGTGGTCTTTTAAGTACGTCATTTTGGTATAATATCTTTCTAGATCAGCCCTGTCCATGCTATCAACTGGGAACTGTGCCAGCAGATCGAATGAATATCAACTGTTATCTGTTATTGTTTGAACTATCTAAAATTATTTTCAGATCACCAGTAACCTCTTAGCGAATTGAACCCATTATTCTGTTTTCTAAACTGGGGGCTAAGTAATGGAATACTTTACTACCATATCTCCCTCCTGAACACAGTTCTATCTATCGTTTTTTGCATTTTACAGCATTGGCTATGATATTAGGTATTTCATCTTTCAATATTCAAATTCTGAACATACAGGTTGCTTCTCTTGGAGAAGGTGTATCGCTGGAAGCTAAATTGTTGAGCAGGTAAACTCCAAATTGTTTCACCTGTGTTATACCTTTAAATAACGTTCTCCGTATGACGTGCTATGTAACTTATTTGCAGGAAGGAAGCGGCATTGCGTCAAAGAGAGGTGAGTACGAGCGCCATAATAAATAGTTGACAATGATTGCCCCCTTTTTATTGTTGCTCAGGTGCTAGTGCTCTGGGGATGACTTAAGCAAACAAGGACTTGTTGATAGGAGCCATGTTTTTTAAATTTTTTTGTTCCAATTATTCAAATTGGAGATTTGGTTACCCACTATGATGTGATGTGGTGGGAATCTCTTATGATAATCATCAGGGAGTCTTTGTTGTTTGCTTTGTGCTGGATGTTATTATTTGCCATAGGCTGCCGTTAACATTACGTTTCCTGTGACAGTCTGCCCTTAAAGCTGCAAAACAAACGAAGGATGGCCGAGAGGAGGAAATTGCTTCCCTTCGTGTGGAAATTGAGGTATTGTAAGCCAGTAGTTAAGTCATTCAATAATAAATCTCGTTTTAATACATGCTGTTGATCCTTTTTTTGCCTTTTTCGATTTGTGTGGATCAGAACTTAAAGGATGATACTGCAAGTGCTGTAGAACAGCTCCAAGAGGCAGAATCTGAAGCAAAAGCTCTTCGTACAATGACACAGAGGATGATTTTGACTCATGAGGAGATGGTTGTCTTTCAAAGCTGTAACAACATTTATGACTAGATCTCTGAAGATTCCCTTTTAACTGGAATCTACTTTTTGGTTCTACGTGTAGGAGGAGGTTGTTTTGAAGAGGTGTTGGCTTGCCCGCTACTGGGGTTTGGCTGTACAACATGGTAATGTACTTGCTAATTGCTATTATTACTTTAACTATTTTTGTGTGTGTGTGTGTGTGTGTGAATACTTGCTATTATTGTGAAAGATTGGGAAATTATTGTGTTTTCTTTTGGTAATTGAGCAAGTAAGTAAAACCAAGCAAAGTATGTTTAAAAGGAGCACCTCATCTGGAAAATTGGAAAGATGAGAGCCGTCCCTGGAAAGAACTAAACACAACTAAGCAAAAGCATAAAAGAGTGGCATATTAGCTGTTTCATCGGTTGAATTTTCATGTCTTGTATTGAATGAAAAATCAGTGCCATTTTAAAAATTTCTCTCATTTTTTTGATCTTCTAACCTATTTGTTCGGTTTATAGAGGGTACATATCATATGAAGCCTGATTTTGTGAAGCAATGAGTTGTTAGACACCACTCTATTTTTATCATATTAAGTTAATTCCCAGATTTGCTTGTATCCCATTGTTCTGCTATTACCTTTAAATGAGTGGCCAACTTCCGTAGTGATTCCATCACCTTATATTTGTATTCTCCCAATTTTTGCTTGCCTACTCTACAGGCATATGTGCAGATATAGCAGTCTCAAAGCATGAGCACTGGTCATCTTTAGCACCTCTTCCCTTTGAACTTGTCGTTTCTGCTGGACAAAAAGCAAAGGAGTCTTGGAAGAATGGCAAGTCCTCACTTTGCAATCAATTTCAGGGATTTTTTGTTTCCTTTTTTTTTTTTTTTTTTGCCTTTTCCTTTAGATGTTTGCATCTCTATGTTTGCCTTACCTAGGATTTCATTCTTTATAAAAAGGAGCAGGCAATGATGATTCGGATAGGAGGAGCAAAGTTGTTCGAGATCTGAATGACCTAACCGGTGAAGGAAATATCGAAAGTATGCTTTCAGTTGAAATGGGCTTAAGGGAACTAGCTTCCTTGAAGGTTTTTCCTGATGTCTGCTACATTATTTCTTAGTTCAATATAGTTGTTTCTGTTTTTCATTTGCATTTTCTCTTCCAAACCTATGAAATAAAGCGTAAATTACTGGAAGTATTGGCTTATCAGGGTGGTTATTGATTTCGTTTTTACAATAGAAAATTTGACTCATTTTCGTGGTTCACTTTCCTACATCTTTGATGTTATCACGTCCTTAATAAGGTTTTTTATTTTATTTTATATGTTTTTAAGGTTGAAGATTCTGTAGTGCTTGCATTTGCCCAATCTCGACGTCCAAACTTCGTTCAGCAATTCTCCTCAGGTACTACCAATTGTCCTTCTGTTGCCATTTTTGGATGTTCTATTTGATCTTACCGATAAGAAAGTGTTACATGGTCTTGGGTAAAACTCAACTCCAGAAGCTAGCTCTTGAAGTGAGGGTTCCCTCACGCTTATATACTTCATATTACTTTAATACCCAGGCGATGTGGGACTTCGCTTCACACCCTCCCTCGCACGCAGCGAGCTCACTCAGCAACAGCACTTGCTGCGTGTAGGGCAAAGACACACACCTTACCCATCTCTGGTACCTAGCTCAGATACCAATGGGTTGTGAATGGTTCGGTTTGACCGGCTTGTTCCAGTTTCCAGTTTGAACTCCAAGCATGAGAAACACGAGACTTGGTAGCACACAAATCTGGTTTGAACTCCAAGCATAAGATCCACAAAAATTGTAAACACCTTGTAGCACACTACGAGAACAAAACCAGTAGAATTAAGCAATAACGAACAAAACCAGTAGAACACAGACCTTGTAGTTTATTTTATTTTATTTTTTTAGGTGCTTCTTTAACCTTTTAACTTTAACCTCTACTGTTCTAGCAAAGTTTTACCTCTTAAAATACTGTTAAGTGTTATGCATATCTATATAATTTTTTTTTTGGGTGCAACGGAATAGATATCTATATAATTATTTGATACATATATATACTTCCTTTGTCTTGTAAAGTAAGTCCCTTGTGAAATTACGTGCAATTTTCAAGCTTAAAAATATTGTACATACGGAAAGATTTTTTTTGTGTATTATGGATCTTGTTTGATAGTTTTCGATGAGATCTTTTGAATGGTGCAAAAAAAATAAAAAATTACTTCAGTGTATGTAATTTCATAGGGGACTAACTTGATGGGACAGAGGGTGTGTGTGTGTGTGTGTGTAGGGGGGGGGGGGGGGGTGGGGGATGTGGTGGGACAGTGGTTTCCTACTTTCCTCTCACATAAGTTAGACACACACATACGGTCCGGTCTGGTTTATTCTGGTTTGGTTTTTACAAAACCAATTACCTCTAGAAAAACCAAACCAAACCGGTGGTTTGGTCTGGATTATTGGTTTTTACTTTCATCCCTAGGACTCGTACCATGTTACATGGTCTTGGATAGAACTCAACCCTAAAAGCTAGCTCTTGAATGAGGATGCCCTCATGCTTATATACTTCATATTATTTTGGTATCCAGGCGATGTGGGGTGTCGATTCACAGAAAGAAATGTGCACTTATACAAAAACAATTTTCAGCCTGATTTTGCCATATTCAAAGGTCATAAGTTACCGCCTCATTAGTCTTCATAGTGGCTTTACTTTTGGGTTCCTATTTACTTGTCTCTTTGAATAGGCATGCTGAAACTATTTTATTTCTCTGTTAAACTACAATCTATCTTTTCCAAAACCAAATATTGCAGCTGTAGATTCTATTTGGTACTGTTTTTGACATGTTACAAATATAAATCTTCCAGCTGTTAGCAATTTGGTCATTTCATATAAAGCTGAGAGTGAATTCTATCTGTATAGAAAGTATATGTTATGTACTAAACTTGTCATTCGATTTCCATTTTGTTGCAGATCCCAAAGCATCCACCGATCCTAAATTTATGGAGGTGTTTGGTAATAATGACTTTCTAATTTCCGTTATGATAGATATTGCAGATGCAATAAATGTATTATATTATTTATCACCTATATCCTGGCTCAGAATTAGTTTGTTCTCTTCTTAAGTCGTTGGCTTTTTGGTTCTCTTTTAGCCTTTTCGGCTAGAGGCAGTTTAAATGGGTGTAACTTACTTGGTAGTTTTGGTAATGCATTGTTATTCCATCTTGCTGGTGTCACTGATAGAATGCACAATCAAAGGCCGTGTATCTGAATATGCCGTGCCTTTGTTTGTTCTCTTGAGGTTTCTGGAGAGAGTTTGCATCTCCTCGTTTTTGTTAAAGAAAATAAACAATTGATTGTGTTACTAATTTCAGCTTTAATATTCTTGGTTGCAGAACTAAGTCCGGACGAGTCGGAAGATGTTCTTTTCAAGCAGGTCGGTTGCTTGCTTCTCTCTGTTCGTTGTTATGTTAGGCTCTAACGTTCATGACCTTTTCCTGGTGATGCATTAGTGTCCTGCATGCTGAAGGGATGATTTTACATCTCAGAAGCATCTTCGGAGCTTTCCACTGCATTTTTTTATCACATAGGAAGTTAAAAAATTAAGAGGGTGATGAACACTGTTGACCATCATGCCATTGGCTACGGCAAACAAGGAGACTAATATAGTTGGCAACTGGTCAATGGTGGTACAAGAGCTATCTTTTTGTACCAGATATACATACCCTATCTAATATAATGACCTAACATTAAGAGTTCAATTAGTATGGATAACGTTCCGCACAGCCACATCCAAGTAGTTTGGGTGCCAAGTTTCACTGATTGTTGGTAGTAGAGGCAGTGAACCCTAGTCCTTTATCATTTGTGACAACCATGAGATTCAACAGCCCAAATGGGCCCACGCATAAACCTTTTATATCCCTTTTTTTTTTTTTTCTGGCTATTGTAAGATTTATCAACTCCTCCCTATAGAGCAGATTGGAGAAGTTATAACCTTCAATTTTATTTAGGCTTTTCTAATCAGTTTTGGAATTGTGGTGTAAGTTATCTGGTCTGCTTCAGAAAGTTGGTCCACTGAGATCTTCATGCATGGTGCTATGTTTGGACTTCAGAGTTACTAGTGTGTACTGTGCATCTTTTGAGGAGTTACTTTATTGAGGATTTTCTGTTTTGAAGTCATGAATATGATAATTCATCGTCTTTCCAATTTTACGTGGTATGTGCAGGCTTGGCTTACATACTTTTGGCGAAGAGCCAAAGCTCATGGTGTAGAAGAGGATATTGCAGAAGAGCAACTTCAATTCTGGATGAGCCGTGTTGGGCAGTCTCCGACATCACATGATGCTGTTGACGGTAGTTCTCTTTTCCTCTTCATGTAGGATCTACTTTCTCATAGTATGACGTGATAAAATCCTCCCACCACTTGGGGCTCGCTCTCCACAAAATAAAATGGAAAACATAAATCAAATGTTGTTCCTTTGTAAAGAGTGGGAATGGTTAATGAGATGAATCACATAAATAAAGCTAGGAACTTGGAAAACAATTGCCTGCTTGCTTATACAATAAGACTAGAACTGTGTCTGATGATGGAAGAAAAGATTTTCTCAACTTCAGATGTTAAAATACTCTACTTGGTGACTAAGAATTCGAGGTTTTCTGTAATCGTCCATTGTCAACGATCATGTGTGCATTTGTTTTTTTTTTTGGAAAATGGGGTGCAACCATGCAACTCATATTAAAGAAGGTTAAAAAATAGCTATACAAAACCTTACATACATCAGAACTACCCAAAGTCTGGAAAACAAAATGAAGTATTGGTTTTAGGTTAAGGATCCTTAGCCACTGGAAACGAACTGCATAATATATGGACTAATCACAAATGATTTTGTTTAAAAATAAACCAATCTTGCTCTTTGCAGTTGATCGAGGATTGACGGAGCTGAGGAAACTGGGAATAGAACAGCAACTGTGGGAAGCATCCCGCAAGGAAATTGACCAGACATCTTCAGCCTCAGTTGCTAATACTAAAGTTCCTGCTGAATTAGAGACGTCTTCATGATTGCTGCGGGCATTGTTTGTTGTATCTTTTCATCTCTCTCTCTCTCTCTCTCTCTCTCTCTCTCTCTCTCT